>JAWWEW010000051.1:9570895-9616789 GCA_035583185.1 Anabacerthia variegaticeps
AAGAAATACATTTTATACATGTGCGTATATATATATATATATATACATATATATATATACCCCTTTTTGGTCCCCAAGTACGTCTGGATGCACAGTAGCACATCAGCTGAGGCTTGCAGACCAGTCCCAGGCGAAATAAATGGGTGGCTCCTGGAGCTTCCTGAGTGAGGGGTCTGTAGCCAGGACTCCTGCTGAAGAATTTCTGTGAAAGGAGAAATTTTAGCTTCCAAACCAGAGAGCAGAGATGTGATGGAACTCCTGCAGAAAATCCCACAATATCATGGCTCTCTCTCATTCTGTGACTTCTGAGGTGTAGACGAGTCTATTATCAAACTACACAGTTTTATCAGCTTTTAAGGAATATGGGTATGTCAATTCCCTGAAAAGTCTATCAAACTACAGCAACAGATGGGGATCAGCAGGGTTTAACTGAACCACTGGAACACAGGTTCGTTCATGTACTTTGAGCTGCTCTCTTTGGCACTGCATTTTGGGTTTTTTTTATAGCAGAGGGATGTAGGCTGGGTTTATTTTATTGGGGTTTGTAGTACTTTTCCAGCCTTTCCACTGGCTAAGATGAAGTACCAATAACATGAAGGGGTCTGCATGAGTCTCCACCAAGGCCAGACCAATAACTCTGGGAAAAGGGAATGGTGCCAGTCAGTGCTTGAGGATAATGGCTTAAACACTCATTATCAGGAAAATTAAAACCCCAAAAAGGGCCACACCATCCATGCAGTGGGGGTGTCTGTAGGTTGATTCACAGTGATCTTCGGTGGATCCAGGATATGGCTTAAAAAAACAAAAAAAAAAACCCAGGATGAATTGGAAATGGTCATTGATGATGAAACCATCTGCTGGGAAGTTGTCCTGATGTCACTTCTCCCAGTTATAAAGCACACCCTTCCCAGTTTGAATTTAACAGTGTCAGCTTCCAGTCACCAGCTCTTTTTATCGCTCTGTCTGTTAGATTGAGGAGCACTCCCTTTCTGCATTCCTGTACCCTGTCTGAATACATCTGGATTGTCATTAAGCCATCCCTTAACCTTCTCTTTGTTAAGCTAAGCGTATTGGGGTCCTTGAATCTGTCACTATAAGGCATGTTTTGCAACGCTTCAGTCATTCTCATGTGCCCTCTCCCATTCATCACTATCCTTCTTGAGTCTCAGGCACCAGAAATAGCTGCAGTGCCCCACTAGATGTTACACCAGACATATTTCACTCTGCTATTTTATCAAATTCCCAGTATTGTGTAAGAGGATCCCTCCTCCCCGCAGTGAAATCCTGTTTCCTAGAAGTGTGGCTTTGTGTGTGCCCACGTTAAACCAACTGGAGTTTGCTCCCATCTGGTTGATGGAAAGTGCATCCACATGCCAGCTGTGGTCCAAATCTCATCAGCAAACTTTGATTGTAATGAGTTTTGATTTTCTACCATTTGCTAAAAATGATGAACTGAAACGCAGCCACTTGGGAAGCTCCTGTGATATGTTTAAACATATCAGCAGGGTTTTCATCCGTTTAGCGCGTGCCGTGTTGATTTTACATTGTTTTAGCTTCCTAATAAATGAGACAACATTAAGTTAAATGCCTCGCAGAAGTCAAACGTAACAGTGTTGATGAAATGTACTAAATCAATCAAATCTATAATCACATTCTTGAAAAATTATATCAATTTCATTTAATAAGATCTATTTTCCATTAACTCGTGTTGATTGTAATTATTCTCCTTAAATTGTTATTAATCAAGTCCCTTATCAGCTCTTCCATTATTTTTGCACAAAATCAACATCAAACAATCAGATTTATAATTACGCAAGTCATCCTCCTCATCGACATTTATGCATTGGCACAAAGTCAACACTACTTAGGTCTTCTGGAAAACTCTGTGCCGGCCTGAGGCGCTCCTGGGACAGATTTTAAAACTCTCAGACTCTGAATATTGAGAGCTGCTGATCAAAAAAATCCTCTAGCTGTAGTGGCAGCTGTTTAACATCCTGAGTTGGAACAGAAGATATTCCACATCATCATATTACACGGCTATTTCACTTAGCTTCTTTTCCCCCCCAAAATAGAGAAATTAAATAGTTAGTGTCTCCCTTTTATGCATTCTTTTTAAAATGTCTGCTATTCTGTCTAGACAACTACTTTTAGTCTCCTATATCTAAAGAGCACTTCCCTGTTGCCCTCAGCTCTGCTAGCCACTGGTTTCACCTAACAGCATTGTCTTTGGGGCTGGTTTATGTTCATTACTGCTCATCTTCCCTTCCTGCCTTTCTGTGAGTTTATCTACTCTCACTCCCCCTTGAGCTTCACTTTTTAGCCAGAATAACCTTCTCTTTCCCAATGCCGAAGTTTTACTAGATTCCCTAGAAGCCAAAATGCCTTTAAACCAAGGGTTGACAAATATCATTCACATTTTCTGTTTAAAGTCCTCCAGGTGACCTGGCTTACCCCAGTGAAAAGCAAAGGGACCTACTGTCAGCTCAGACTTTCTTCTGTCTGTACCCAGCACGTACAATTGAACCAGGGTCACCTCTGTACTGGCTGTAGCTGGTTTTCAGATCTGTAAACAGTTCTCCAGCTGTCAAGATGATCCTGTTGAGGATTCTCCTAGTTTTGGTTTCAAAGTGCTCTTCTAAAACATGTAGAAAATCTCAAAAGCAGCAGCATGAGCACTCCAGCTCACACTATTTGAGTTGAGGTTCTCCTGGACAGTGTAGGGAAATTTTCTCCAATACAATAAATATGTCACCAAGAAGCCAGTAGTCCCTGTTTTCTAGTGAGAGTTGATGGTCTGGAGAAATGCCTTCTTTTGGCTTTTATTTATATTTGAGGTCACTTTCTCTTCAGTTTCCAGTGGTGCTTGGAATGCAGCAATGTCACTTCTAATATTGATTGTCCCTCCTGCACCTTCTTTGCCCACTCAATTCTTTCTAAATAGGTTAAAACTATTGATTTTAATATTCCAGGCACATGGATTTTTCTCCCTAAGTTTAAGTCATGCTCTTCAGATAGAATTTGTACTCATAAATTAGTTGTTTCTAGTTTTTTGTGTTGCTCAGACTCTGCACTGCTGTACAGGCAATTAATGTTCTTCTCCTCACTTCCCTAGGTGTGTTCATCAGTTCTTTGCTCAGCAGCTTCATTCCGTACTTGGGCAATGGATGGAGATGGATGCTGAAAGATTTCTGTGCTTCTTCATGCTCTCCAGTGCCCCTTCCTGCTCATCCAGTACAAGTGTCCCTCCTTCCAGAAAGGTCACCAGCCCAAACAGCTGGCACAGTAGAAAGGAAAACCTCAGCCCAACCACTGCCAGCTGCAGCACAGGTGGATTTCAGGGTCATCATGGCAGAGGATGCAGAATGAATCAAGAACAAATCTGTCATGAGTCTGCTTCAGACTTCCAATTTCTTGTGACAGCCACTTCCCGTGTTCCTCTCAACCTGCTGCAACTGATCCCCATGCCCACAGAAGCAATTTCACTGGGCTGCCACAGAAACATCACATCTGGGAAATAATCTCACTTGCCTTTTGGTCCCCAGTGGACTTCGAGGGGTTTTGTGCACCTGGGTGGATAAGCCAAGAGAGAGGAACAACTGTGCTTAGGGCACCTGCACATGTGGCTGGAGATCTGAAGGTTTCCTCTCACCTTCTCATCTCCTGCCTTTGGCACATGCATGAGGTGGTGTTGGCTTGAATCCAGCTCAGGACAAGCAGTGTTGACCCCATAACATGGGGTCATAGAATCACAGAGCCGAAGAATCATAGGATCATAGAATCATTCATGTTGAAACAGACCAAACCACAGCAGTTCTCTAGATCTGGCCATAGCTGCACACTGTGCCTCAGGATGTGCCCATCCCTACTTTTGAAAATAGCCCCCTCCATCTTCTTTAATCCATCAGAGTATTTAGGGGCAAATCTAGAAGTAGAGAAGTGGTGAAGTACAGAAGAAGAGAGCAGAAAGTCTGTAAAATAAAAAAGGCTACAAAATGCCTTCTGGTTGCTCTGAGTTACACATTCTTCCTGTCGGGAGATGTTCAAGGTTGTCTTTTTCTCTCCTCCTGGAGACTCACCTTCCTTTTCTTGAATGCTTCTGTTGTGGGTTTATGGTTACTTTTCCTTCCCTTTCATTGACTTTTGAACAATTTCTTTGCTACCTTTTAAAATTCAGAACATGAAAAGCGAGGTTCACCCTCGGCTGTACGGTGTGGGAATGGGAAAGGGATATTTGGTCTGTAGTAGAGGTCAGTGCCTGCTGCAGGACAAGCATCATCCCAACCCCCTCAGGGTTGTCTCCCTCTCTTTGAGCCCAGGACAGAGGGACAGTGTGGTATCTGCAGGTACCCTGCACAGCCCCTGCTTCCTCACAGCCCTGCTCCATCACTTGTGCAGAGCCAGAAGCTTCACTGGGACAAAGTGGGGCTCCCTGACTCTTGCCAAAAAACATGGGAGCTGTTCTGGGTAAAAGCCTGAGCTGCTCGTTTCCTTAATGCAGTTGGCGCTCAGCTCCATGATGAATTTAATTTATAAATTGTAGCCTCTACTTTTTTTTGTTTCCTTTTTTTATTCTTTTTTTTTCTTTTCATTAAAATCTCTAAATTTCATTAGTTTGCACTTACAAAAATAAACCTGGCATCAACTAGTGAGCTCTCCTGAGATTGTGTCATCAATTTACCCTGCCACTGAAGCAGCCCCGTGTCATGCCTGGCACAGTGACAGCACCCGGCTTCAAAACTGCAGCTGCCTGCAGTCACCTGCCCTGCCTGGGAGAGGAACTTTCATGGACTTTTCTGATTAGGAACTTTGGTTTCAAGGTTTCAGGGGGGAAAAGAGGGGGGAAAAAAAAAAAAGCCAGTTGATTGTAAATTTAATTCCTGCATCTTAGTCATTTCTGAACCACGGGTCATTAACCACACATTAGTGCTGCTTCCCATTTTTCATAGGAGCTGCACCAGCGACACGGAGCGTGGCTGCTGCATCGGGGAACATCCTGCCTGTGGCCCATGGGCTTCTCAGGGTGGTGGGGGGCACCCACAGCCTACATTCTCACCAGGCAGACCCCAGAGGAGAGCCAGAATGGTGGCAACCCTGAGTGCAAGTGTGACTGATAAATGTCCTGGGAGTGGTGACTTCTCTGTATTTTCCAATAAAACACCTCCTTGTCTTATAAAAGATTGGCTCTGATTTTTTATCCTCTCCCAATCTCCTGTTCATTTTTAACCCTCTCAGCTAGAAAAGATTAAACAGTTTCATGCTTCAGGAATGTGGTCAAGGACTCACCCAGCCCTAGCAGAAACAGAAGTATTTGTTGCCAACTCAAACTGAGGTTTTCTTTTAATGTAAAAGTCACGTGTGTCCAGCAGTGAGAAAGACAAATCTGAGAGCATGTGAAAGACCCATCCCAAGATGTGCCCAGCACCAGTCACAGCCACAACACCAGCGATGTCAGTCTGTCCAGGCTTGACAAACAGCCCGAGGAAGCCGGCTCCTTTAATAGGCTTCAGGGGTTTATTTATAGCCCCTTGGAATAAGTGCAGCTGATACTTAAGATTGGCGGATTTAATGACAGCGAGCTGGCGAAAGGCCAGGTCTGCAAATAGTGCCACTAAAAGTCTTCTCCACCATAAAATTTGTTTAATGTAAGAAATCATATCGTGCAGGGTTTTGTCTGCCATTTTTATAATTAGCAGGAGAAATCGACAGTTCGCTCCTGAGAGCAGCCAGCACTTTATGGGACACAGCTGTCTTTCAGTGGTGGTTTGGAAATTTATGTCCACGTTTGGAGGGACCCTTGTGCTCTCTGTCCCATGGGAAGGGGACCTTGCCCACCCCAGATCTCCTCACACTTCCCCAGAGATGTGGGGAACAGAGAAGAGAAGCAGGACCTGTGCCAGGTCCATGTGGTGGCTGATCAGGGAGGAGGATCACACCCTGCATGTGCCAAATCCCAGGATCAAATCCTTTCCAAGGAGCTGCCAGTCAGTACAGTGCCATTCCTCTGAGATTGGACCAAAAGTCCATCAAACTAAACAGTAAATCAGCTTCTGGGCTGGGCAGACGAGAGTGGGGCAGTTTGTGATCAGTAGACAGGCAGAATGCATTGAAACCACCCACTTTGTTCTCACTTTGTTGAAGTTTGGTAACTTTGGGATACTTTTCTCTAAAGAGCCATATTACAACTTTGCAAGTATTCCCCCTTTTTACAGATCTCTCGATCATACACAAAATCCCCAGCAAATTACTTCAAAATGAGTTATTCTATTCCCTTTTTTTTGCCTTTCTCTAATAGAACAGAAATGAGCTTGGGTGGTTTTGCTCACTAACCACAACAAATGACTCTAATAACACACAGAGCAGTGCACTGTGCCGTACAGGCTGGCATTGTCCCTGCCAGCATGTACCCAGAAACAGTCTTTGCACGTGAGCATCTGCCACAGGGTTTGCAGAGGAACCCCAGATTGTGTTTGGGGGAGAAGAGAGACCTTGTCACCCCAACCCACAGCCCACTCTGCTTCACAAAAGGCTGGGTTTGGGCTGCTGCACAAATTTGTCCTCTCTGAGGGAGCAGTGCCTTGAAACACTATGTTTTTAGGATAATAAAAAGCAAGTAAGATGCTGTAAAAAATCAAAGTATTAGAAAATCACATTAAGTTTTGAATTTAGTTGTATTTCAGAAGATCTATGCCTGTGGTCTAGATACAGTGCAATAGCAAGCAGGTCACCTGCTTTCTCTTTGCTGTGGTCACCCATCCAGTGGCCACCAGCATCAGAAGGGTGGAGAAATAGGCTTTTGCTCCTCTTATTTTCTGAAGGGTCTCCTTGAGATGTGTCCTCTATCTGCACACCTCTGGAACAGCCATCACCACTTGCTTGTGCAGGTAACCTCTCTCCCAAGGTGCCCGTGGGGCTGTGAGACAACCTGGAGAAGATGGGATTATTCTGGATGTCTTTACGGGAACACCTTTCCTTGGTGTTTGCACTGTACATATCCTCTGGACCTTCTGCCATCTCAGCTATACACAGATTTTGGTCCAGTTCCCTCCTGTTACAAAGATTAACCATGGTTGAGCCCCGGTCAGCTCCATAATTTAGGTTACCCATTTCTGTAATGGATTGAGCACTTCCCTGGCTGGTATTTATAGGCACACTCAGGATCTCAGATAAAATACTGTATCTTTAGTTGGAGATGCAAGAGATGATTAGTGTCCTTTCCGTGGGATATGGTTTAAAGTCGAAGTACTTCAAGAGCGCCTTAATGCCTTGCTGACCTGGGACCTACATTCGGAGGAAGCTTTAAAATTAAAATAGCCAGAGAAAGGAAAATAATTGGGTGGATTGTGCTGAAAAAGGTGTTAGGCATGACCGTTCACTCTGTCTTTTTTTAATTTTTAGGCTTTTCCTATCATATTTTCTCTCCAGGAGGATGAAATATTGTAAAAGCCAGACACACGGTACCTCCTCTTCAGATATAGGCTAGAAGTGAACACACAGGCATTTATTTACTGGAAGGAGGATAACTCCATCACACAGAGATGTGAAAGTGTCTCCTTCAATATCCTCTGCACACTCGGGGCCCAGGAAGTCACAGGGGGAGCTGCCAGTGCTGGGAGGGCTTCAACCACAATGAAAATGAAGCTTGTGCTCCGCAAGATACCATGTGCCCTATTTCCAGGTAAGAGCCAGGTGTGAAAGAGCCACCTTGTTGGCTACAGAGGTGTTTATACCTGAATTTTAAGCTTTGTTAGTCTTAGGGGTCCCAGGAGGCTCCATCATGCTGCCTGGGGGGATTTGACCTTGGGAGAGGTTTGCTGGTGCTGTGCAGGGCAGCTGTGGGCTGTAGCTCGCAAGGTCCCTGCCATGGAAGGATCCACGGATTCTGTGCCTTCCAGGATGCTCAGCCCTGCCCTGCATCATCCAGGGCGCAGCTGTGGAATCCCCTTTGGGAGAGGTTAGTGCTGCTCAGGTGCAGCCACTTTGCAGACACACCTTGGAGCGATGCTCTGACATGTCTGAGAAATGACCCATCCCCTGGCCCTGTGCGGTCAGTGGGGTCAGGCAGCTTTGCTTTTCACTGAACACCTTCCTTCCAGATACGTGGAAGTGTCTGCAGTGATCTGATTAGTCAGGGAGGCTGGCAGTTGTATTTTGAGTCCCAAAAAGGTCTTTCAAGATTTCAAAATGGGCTGCCAAAATCCTCCAAGAGACCTGACCCCTGAGCAACCACTGTGTAGCAGCTTCAGCAACCCTAATTTCAGCACATCGAATCTCTCTCCTGATCTCAAATAATGCTATAAATCCAGAGGCTTTTCACAAAAGATATATCAAGTCAAGTGAGTTCCCTGTACAGTTCTCACCCATGATCCAAATCCAGTGATCAGGAATATGCTCTTCCCACCCCCTGTATTCTGAGGGATGCAAACCCACACCACAATCACTCTGGACAGGAGCAGGAGCTCTCAAAAGGATTTCAGGAGCTTTCTGAGGTGTAATGACTGACCCTACACTGCAGGAAGATGATGTCCTGTCCCTCTGTGCTGTTCTGCAGCCGACATGAGCCCAGCAGGGATCTCCGGCGCTTGTTACTCTGTCACTCTGGTACTTGCAGACTCGCAGGGTGGTTTCAGTGACTGTGGGTTGTGTTGATGCACAAAAATTGAAACTATCTATTTAATGGAGGGCAGACGGAGCAATCCAATGGAGCTGCTCAGGGATCAATACAGGACCCGTGTCCAGGGGCTAATCCCTTCCCAGACTCCGGTGCATCCCATATCCCAGGCAAGGCATCAATGCAGCCTGAGTTTTAAGCCATAAATAGTTGCATGAAAATAAAATATTTGGAGATCAAAAGTAATTTTGCTAAAAAGTCCACAATTTCAAGCAGTGAAAGCACTGATGAGAGCATTTTGTATTTTGGTAGCATACAAACCATGAGCAGAAGAGGGCATTTCACTCCATAAAGCTAAAAGTGTCGAAATAACCTGGATTTTTCTGTTCCAAATTACTAATTGCAAATTATTCACCCAGTCCTCATAGAACATCCTGTTTTTGCTGAACTAAACCCAACTGTATAATACCCTCTTAGCCTACTGGGCTTATCTCCAGAGCTCAAAGCTGTTCAACTTCCTTGTCTCTCTTTTCCTTCTCATTTATTTTCTATATGATAAATAAATTAAAAAAAAAAATAATAAAAAAATTAAAATCAGAATAAGACAAAAGTTTTATTTTTTAGTGTATGGTTTGCTGGGCATGAGGAGAAGGCTGGAGAACCTGAACTATTATCAAGAATGCCACTCAAATTACAATATCATTGTTTGAAAAAAAAAAAAATTCTGGCAGCTAATTCTGATTGCAGTGCACATTTCTGTGCCTGTGACAAATGATTTCTAAAGTTAGACTCAAGGACACCAAGCTACCAAGAGGTCACTCATCTATAGTGTTTATTTTATTTGCCATACTGAAAGAATTTTTAAAATAGTTAAATTAAGGAGAAGGGAGGGGGAAAAAAAAAAGAAAAGCAATGATGATCTGAAAAAGATTGAAGTGTTTTGTTTTAAAAGGAGTGATGCTCAGAGCCATAAAGTATGAAATACAGGAGGGGAAGCAGATTTGGGGCTAACCTGTGATATCACATTAGACTTTAAAGCTGTTCCAACAGACTAAGCATTTGAGAAAGAATCGGAGCTGCTGGTGATAAGTTGCTCCTCTTATCGGCAAACTGTCATCTGTCTTGAGTGAGAACATTTTGTCCACCCTACCAAAACAAGTCAGAAAAATTGGATAAAAACAAAAATATAAATCAGAAGGGTAGCTGGGAGCAGAACTGAAACGATGGCAATTTCCTGGCAAGGATCGCTGTACAGCTAAATGTCAGATGTGGCAGAAAGAATTATACTTTCGACTTGAGGTCGGGAATTATGTGTGAGCATGTGGTGGCCAGACCCCGGCCAGTGCAGCCACCACAGGGCCTGGGTGGCCTCTGGTGACAGCCGTGGTGGCTCCACGGGCAGCACTGCCCAGCGTGTTCTGGCTGCAGGTGAGCTGGGAGCACCATAGCCCTGTCCCATCATGGGATGCTCTGCTCTTTCCCTGGCTGCGGCACAGCCCTGCTCCACTGCATGAACCTTCTGGTGATTTCAGCAGGGTCTGCACTGCTGGGTCAGCCCCTTCCTGCTCACAGCCAGGAGCAGGAGCCTGTGGTGCCAGCAGCGTCCTGAGAGTCTCAAACAAGCCTTGCAACTGGAGCTGAATGCTGCTGGAGACATCCTGCCCTATGCCTGCGTCCCCACAGACACTTTTCCACACCATAAGTGCTTCAGATAGCCAGAAATGAAGTGTTTCCCAGGCTCTTTATAGATTTACTTATATTTTTTTTGGTAACTTAAAATTTAAAATTTAATTTAGATTTTAATTGGCTTTCTAAATCATAATTTCAATTCATTTTCAAAGCACACCTCAGAAGAAGATGTTCAAAGCACCTGTCAGATGGAGAATGGAGGTGCACCGTCTCCCCAGTGTGCATGTGAGCAGGGTCATGGAGACCAGCTGCACCTGAAGTGCTGGGCTGCCCCTCTCCCCGTGTCTCCTACAGGTAAATCCCACTCAGGTCAGGGGAAAGCATCAGGATACAACCTTGGCACTTATAACCATGGATGACCCCTCTATCTGCCCTCGCCTGCTCAACCCCGTGGGGACATTTAACTACACCCAAAATTGTCAGTGCTTCACATCCTCATGCCAAGGGGACGGTGCAGAGGAAGGTCACCAGCACACGTGAGCCCCTGGAGCATGGAAAAACATCTAGGGATATGGGCACGATATCACGGCAGCACCTTGGCATTTGAGCCAGAGGCAAAGCGGGGTGTCCGTGACACCCCCGGGATGAGCCGTGCTCCTCCTGTCCAGGCAGCAGCTCGGCAGCCCAGGAGGGCAGGCATTGCTTTGGGTTCAGGGCACGCACCAAATTTAGGCAGACCAGGGCAGCGCGGGTGGAGGGGAACCAAGGTGCCGCCTGCCAGCCCTGTCCCTGTGCTGCACCTGATGCTCCCAAGTGTTTTTCTCCTTCACTTCAACACATTTAACACAGTGTTCCCACTGCAGCAGCCAAGCTGATATCACTGGAGGCAAGACCTGAATCAGATCCTGAAAAAATCAGCTATTTAAATGCACCATAGCTGCTGCGCTCTCGGCGGCAGCTAAACCACAAGACACACAATTGCAATTTGGAAGCAGAGGTACAATGAGGGGAGGTTTGGAGATGTCCTTTTACAAAATCACCGAATGGGAAAAGAGAGCTGCTGGGTGGAAAAGAGGTGCGTGGTCTGTCAGGACTTGGCTGGTGGAAGTCATGGCAATGTCAAAGGCTTGTACAGTCTGGGGCAGGGAGCAGGAGAGGGAAGAGGCTGTTGTCTGCTCCTAGTAAATGAGTAGATGAAGGGAAGTCACGGGAAAACTCCCTAAAACCCTTTGCAAGTGGGGAAGGGGCAGCTAGAGTTGCTACAAGACCTTACAGCCCTGAGCACTGCTCCCTGCCCAGCCTGTCCCAAGGTCACCTCACCCCAGCAAACCCCTTCCCAGCCCCTGGTGCTGCTGGAGGGGAGGCTCTGGTACCACGGGGTTGTTGGGGCTGTGCTATGGTGGGCTGCTCTGGTTTAATCTGGATTTTAATTTTTTCATTATTATTATTAATTTTGCAACAGTTTGGTCCTCAGGGAACTGCAAGTGCTTTTGCAAATCCAGATGAATGAACTGAGCCTTTGCTTCAACCCAGCTAGGAGCAAAACATCCCAGGAAGTCTGGATAGGAGGGACTGCAAAGCCCTGGTGCAAGAGCTACAATGAGCGTCCCTCTCAGAAAAACCAAGCAGTTTGTAGCAGGGAAACTGGGATAAGAGACAACAATCTATTCCCTTTGGAAATATCCCAACTGCAGGACATCAAAGCTGCCCTTTAAGCAGGAGCTGCCTAGAGGTCAGTGCAAACTCATCTCCTGAGGGTATCATTTAATGCACATTTTGCTGCAAGAAGAGGGTGACCCAGGCAGGGGTTAATCAAGGCTGCGCTGTGCACCTGGCACATACACACCGCATTTGCAGCAGAGTGGGTGCATATCTATCTATATATATCATATATAGATATTTATTTATCTGTGGCATGTGGGCTGGGGAGCAGACAGGCTCTCCTCTCATCATGCTGGGGTGTGGAATGCCACACAAATTCTCTTTATCATTTCTCTGGAAATCCTGGCAAGCCCAGGGGAGCCTGCAGTTGATCAGCACTGTGTACCACTGAGGGAGTTCTCTGCAGCATTTTGGGACACCGTGGGGCAGCCCTCACTCAGACAACCACATCCTCCACGGCACCCCATGGACAGCCAAGCACTCAGCCCCTCCTGGGCTTCACCTGATGGATCCTGGGTTTGCTGATGAGATCTTTCGGTTCCATTTGGAACTCTATCGACTTTTTCTTTCTGAATTGTAATGCCCTAACATCATGGTTCATATAAAAGAGATGGAAGATCGGCCAGGTCACGGCCATCAGACACACAGGGCTGAACTTCTGCTTTGGCTGCTTTTGGTTGTGTTGTTTGTTTGCTTGCACAGATTATCATCTTCCCTGCCAGTATTGTACCACTGACAATAAATTCAAAGCAACCAGAGCCCAAATTTTTGAAGAGGTTTCCCTAAGAGAATGTCAATTACCTTTCCCTTCCAGCACTGCCAACGTCCCCTGGCACTTACAAATCCCAGTTTTATTTTGAGAAATGCAGCCACTTGCTCTAATTATTTGTCCTGCACTCTAAGGCAAGCAAAAAATATCAAAATATTTAGTAGGCAAACTTGAAAAGGCAAGGCGTTGGTTTTAATTGGCATGGTTATGACTCTGGGCATGGAGAAGTAAAACCCCTAACAAAGACAGTCTGTATGTATGCAATGCTTTATATATGAAAGTATGGAAAGAGTGGGAGAGCACCGCAGACTGACTCTGGAGGTCTCATTTTGGGTGAAATTCCTATTGGAGGCAGCTGGTATTGCTTTTGCTGATGGGGATTTGAATAGAGAAAATAGTACCAGAGCTGGGGTGGGAGTTTCTCCCTCTGCCCAGCACATTTAGTACAATCCAGCCCATCAAGAGAGCTGTGCTTCCCTGTGCTGGTGGATGTGACACCACTGGTTTAGGAAGGGGAAACTCAAGAGCCTTTGTGTCTAGAAAAGGATAAAGAAAAGCCTTCCTTCCTCTGACTTGCCATCACCACAGGGAGCAAGGGGTCCTCCCGGTGCTGGTATGGAAACTCAGAGAATTCCTCAGGGAGGAACTCTCCTCCTCTGCCCTTCAGTGCCATGTTCCCCTTTCAGCACTTGTCCTCCTGGTGCTTCATCTCACTCCATCCCCAGCCCTTCTCTTCCCCATCTCTCTCTTCATGGGCTGCCAGGATCCTCTGACATTTAGATGCCAGTCTGTCCTTGCTCATTGCTATTCCCCACCCATCTTAACTTAGCCTAGTTTCAAACACAAGTGCTTTGTCAGGGTGCCAGGATCTCCTGGTGGAGGTGAAGGTGGGCAGATCAATGCCATGAATGCATCCCAGAGGATGAGCATCTCTGCACATCTTATGTCCAGGGAGAGCGATGAGCCCCAGGGCTTGGAGGTGCTGCGGATCCTCCCTGCAATGGCACTTCCAGATTTGCAGCCCGCCCTCATCAGTCAGCTTTACTCCAGCACTTGGCTTTCCCCTGGGCTCACCAGCCCAGCTATGAGCACTGTGGTGTTTGGAGCCAGCAGCCTTAATTATCTTTTAAACCTCATTATCCTCTTTCCTATGATCTTCTCTTTGTTCTTCCTTCCACCACTCTGTGTCTGCAGGCAGTGTAGAGCTCTGCCTCTCTCTTTCAATTCCTCATAGCACCACCATGTTCTGAGACAATGTGCGCATGGAATTTTCATCTAAACCACCCGAAAAGCAAGGACAAAATCCAAGGTTCCTCACCTGAATCACAACCAGGCCACAGGCAGTGGCAGCAACTCAAGACGATGCAAATGCCTTTGTAGAAATGCATATGCCAAGAACATGCCCCACTGCTGTCAAGGGCTTCCCAGGGATTTCCAGCTTGGTCCCATGGGAGAAAGAAGTGCTATCATTCCAGGACATAGAGGCTGGCTTTGTGTTACGTATTATTTGTAGGCAAAACAACCCTGTTTGTCTTAGACCAGCTCATTCTGGAATCTCTGAAATTAGATGTCATTACTAGGTGTCATTACTCTGTGGGTATAAAGTTCTACCTAGTGAGCAATCCAGCGATCTGCAGACAGATGAGGAGGATAATTTGATTCCATCTTTGGAAATGTCAGACTTTATGGGTGAATAAAATACATTCCATTTTCTTCTGTTTATCAATATTGGGTGAAAACAGACTAGAAATTGCTTATAAATGGGGAGTGTTGAGAGAAAGGCAACCTATTTGTTACCCCTTGCAGATGCGCAGCACTGCCACAGCCACCTCTGTACAGTGTGCAAGAACCATAAAAAGCAACAAAATAGGGCACAGATGGAAGGAAGAGTAACCCTTACTATCTCTCCATTTACAGCTATCATTGTACAGGCAGGTCCAGGTCCTGCAGCCAATAATGGTAGTCACACAAAACAAGATGTTCTCAAAGCCACTGCAGATTCTTGGCTTTGAAGGGGAATTTGAAGAACCCTGTAAGGATGTGCTGACCTGAGCCCCGAGCCAAAGGCAAAGCAGAGATTTGGGGCTGGATAAAAGAGCTCTGTGCAGCAGCCAAGCCCCGAGTCAGTTGCCCATGGCCAAAGCAAGAGGGGGCAGATGGGCTGGTCCAGGGAAACACAGATCAGTTGTGTGCTTGAATTGTTGAGCCCAAACCAGGATAAAATCTGGGCACACAGCAAGGAGGCAGTCCCCAAGAGCACAGTAATGGTAAAGGGAGAGGTTTCAGGAAGGAGAACAGAATAGCAGTGAATGAACTTTTCAGATAAATTATACCTAAAGAGGAATGAAACATTATAGTTTCAATTACTGCTGTGCCCAGCCACGCAAGTAGTAATTCAAACAAGAAACAATTGCTGGATTGTCACCCTCAAATCAGACACATACCATTTAATTCCATTTACTGAGGGTTCACTGACTGTATTTTGAATCAAATACAGCCATTAATGTGCAAAGATCTGAAAAATGCATGTGTCCCTTTTACAAATGCGACAGCGAGACTGTAATTCCTGTAAAATCTGTTTTCTTCAGGTTGGGCTGTTCCTACCGCCGTTAGTTTTGCAGATATTACTTATTAAAAGTTTCAGTATGCCAAGCTAATTCTTTTGAAATGGCTTGCATCTTATTGTTCAGGGCACACAAAAACCACAGCCAAATCCAGCCTTATATTCCATCATCCAAACTTAGCAAATTGATTTGAATGCAGAAAAAGCTACTTTCATTAAAACAATTAAATCCTTACTATTACTGCCATATCTGGCTATTACAGCACAAATATAAATCATCAGTTACGGGAACTAAAAGCTTTCAGATGGAATTACTCTAACACCTGCCTCATGAAATGGGCACAGGAAGGATGATGTGCACCCAGCTTCTTTGGGGCAGCGCTGCTGACTAAATAAAAACCTGTCATTTCAGAAAGTGAATATTATTGTGCTGCCCTGGTTTGCTCTGGCAGAAAAGCAGCACACGCCTATGGGCAGGGCGAGCAGGAGGAACAGTGCCTGGGATGAGAAGAGCTGGCACCTTCCCCAGGTGCTGCTTCCTCCCTGGCGCAGCTGCCACAGGGTGTGTGTGACCCCAGCTTGGTTTTGCATCATTTGAACCATGCAATAGCACTACACAAAGCTGAAGTGATGCCCTCCTTCATCAAAGAAACAATTTCATGGGTAAAAATGTCCCATGTAATGTGATGCAGTGGAGTGATTTTTGCACAAAGTTTGGGGATTGTCTGGAGTCCTTTTGCTTTTCTTTTTAAAATAACAGCTGCACGTATTCCATGTGTCAGCACCATCACACGCTCTCCATGGGGTCACAAAGTGTGTTGCCCAATAAAACCAGACCTTTCTGCAAAACTGCACTTGCCCTTCTGATCTGGCAGAGAATGCATCAAAGTGCACATTGTTTAAACATAATTTCACTGGTTATTGTGTGGGTCATCAGAACTGGATATATGTAGTTTCAAAGGCTTTTCTCCTCCTGCTCCTCACATCACTCTCCAGGTCACACTTCCCTACAGGTGCTCGTTGTTGACTCAAGGACACTTCCAGGTAGAAGAATATCAACAGAGCAGGGATGGACAGGCCAGCTCATCCTACACATTTTAAATTGCTTAAAAAGACCCAGAAGCCTTTTTGCAAAGAGAGTCTGTGGCAGGGACTGAAATCAGTGCTCAGCATGTGGCTTAGACAAACAGAATGGTCATTAGTGACTGTTGTCATTGTCACACCGGTGTAGACTGTTAATTCAGCACAGGAGTCATTAAAACCAAGCCTCGGTGGAGAGAGGACTTTTTGTCAATGCTAGATGACTTGGCAAAAAGTAAAGAAGACCCTCAATATCCTACATTGCTCTGCTTGTAAATTCAGAACAAAAACTCACAGGAATTTGCTGGCGACAGGATTAGGCACTAATTATTTTCTCATGCTGAAGGCTGTTAAAATCCAACCCTGCTTTTCCTCACCCCATAAGTGAAGCTCACTGGTCATTCAACAGGTCCCTCTCTTCCAGCAGAATGTCATCACTTCCAGAGCTTTCCCCTGACTTTTCTCCTCGGTTGAGAAGGTGGTATCATCCTCACACTGGCTGTGATTATCCCAAGTGTCTGAGAACCAAGGGCTTAGTCTCCCCCACCCCTGATCCAGCCCCAGAGCTTTAATTGCCTCTGAGCTCGCAATTAAAGAGCAACATCCACTCCGCTGCACGGGTGTCCCTCCCTTAGAGTTCCCCTACCAGGTGCTTTTAATTTATTTGTATTTCCAACAGCGATAATTGAGTTATCAATTTTGTGCTCTTTTGGGCCAGAAGCAAAGAGATCAGAGAGCTATTTTATACACCTAATTATAGATTATTTCCCATAGCTATAAAACCACAGAGAGACAGATCCAGAAAATATGTCGTGAGGTGATCTGTGTCCTCTTCATCTCTACTGGCTTCTCCCTATCACTCTCTTAGAATCCAAGCTGAATGCCCTCCAGACAAAACAGTTGTCAAAATCTAGGGATAGCTATTTTCCCACAGGAAAAGGGAATGTCTCCCCATCCCAGCATAGAGCTGCTTAAAATTAAATTCAACTATTACTGAAATTATCTGTTTAAGCCTTTAGCATCTCATAGAGTCAGGCTGAGATTTATCCCATTTCTGTACAGTTTGGCTATAATCTGTCTCATAACAGTGGCCCAGGGTCCTGCTGAGGAGTGAAGAATTTGATTTTCTTTCCCACTAATGGTTTTTGGGATGGGGTTGAAATAGATGGTCTTTAAGGTCCCTTCCAATTCAAACCATTCTATGTTTCTATGAATTTGGTGTGGCGCCTCATGCCCCTGTTATGTCCTCACTCCCCTGGCCCCAAGGCTCCTGCAGAGCCTCCCTCCATCTCATGCAGGTCTGAGCTGCCTTCAGCATCCCCAGTTCTCCCTGAGCTGCCTGGAGCACACTGCAGTGCAGAGCCAGTGCTAAAGTCCAGCAGATCCTATTTTTATATTTATGGAAAGAGATGGGAACCGTCTGTGTGTCGGTATTAGGTTTCTGGTGGTGACATGAAGAAGCCATCCAAGATGTATGACCTAGCAAATGTACTGTAATGCACACATCACATTTGTTCTCCAAGTAAGTAGATATTGCCTAGGGTATATTACATCTGTGCTTTCATGTTTAATTTAATGTAAGTGAACTGCCTTAATTTCTCTAAATTGTAGTAATAAACATAAAGCTAACAGTGATATTGCTAATAATTTATTTTGCAAGTGATTAATCAACAATGAACTATTTTAATTACCTGTTCGGAAATGCCAAACTCTAAATTAATTATGTGTCATTATATGAATTCATATGTATAAATATATACACTTATATATGAAATCCAAGGCTAATTAAAATGAATAAACCATCAGATTTGGTGAATTCATAGAGCTGAGGAAGTCTGCTCTCCCCTGCTCTTCTGCCTTTTCTGCATTTCATCCTCAGCACAAAGAGAATCACATCCCAGTGCTTTCAGTAAGTCATTTGTGGTCCTAAAAAATGAATTACCCAGAGAAAGTAGCAAATTGCCTGGGTCCCACACTGCAAACAGCAGTGTGGGCACTCGCAAGGGCAGGGGGTGGGTGGTGGGAGCAGGGGTGGGTGGCAGGGGCTGCAGCTCTTCTGGCTGCAGGAAATACAGAGTGTGATTCTTTGGGCTGATCTCTGTGCCAGACCTTGGAGCTCCCTGGAAATAAAATCCAATAGGAACTCGAATGGGGGAGAAGGAGGTGATTCCTTCCCCTCTATTGTTCACAAGAATTTTTATGTAAGGAAATCAAGGATTAAATTAACAGATTTGGGGCACAACCAAAGAGTTTTCACCTGGGAGGGGGCTGCATCCAGAGACGCTACAAGGCACAAAACTGGCAGTGGTGGGGTATTTAGCAGTGGAAGCACCCCCAGGTGCCCCAAAATGAGACTGGGCAGAAAGGGGAGACCATCTCTTTGCATTAAGACTCAAGTCCGGAGCTCATGGACAAGAGGCCCCCAGCCATCCGGCACTGGCCCAGCCTGAGCAGTGGTCCCCAGGGGGTGGTGGCCCCTGCAGCACAGAGGGTGGGAGAATGCAGGGGAGGGAATCTCTAATTTAGGGGTGTGGAGCGAGACAATTCTAATGGCTTGTAGCACCAGCTTGAAGAACAGGATGATTAATGAGAGCAATGGCATGGAGGAACCAGAATCTAAGTAATGAGACCTTTATTTGATACATAATACCACTGGGACCTTCTATAAAGAGAATACCAGGACTAGGGCTAAGTTTTGCTGGTTTGGGAATGCATCAGGAAGGGGGAAAGTATTGCTGACTCTGCAGTCAAATGCCGGGGCTGTACACAACGGGACTGCAGTGCTGTTCAAAGTGAGCCTGGGACATGTTAATTCAGTCATATATTTTCTTATGCTGGAAAGACACCCTGACTTCTGATTTAGTGTGCTGCATGGATCTATGCAGAACTGTGGGTTTAAAATGCAGTGTCCAGAGACTGATTCCATCACCTCATGGTTGAATTCAGTCTGGGAGATGAAGAAGCCATTATATACATAAGAAGAACTTCCAGCCAAAAAATTACTTATGGTTTCAATTGAAGGAGAAGTTGCAGATAGTTTAGGTATGGATGTCAGAAACACAGCAGTTAACAGCAGAGATGTATGAGAGATTGGGAGGTGATAACTTAGATAAATTGGTGTCTCATCCATATTAAGGAGACAGCTCATCCTCAGTTGCAGCCGGATGACATGAACAGTGGAGCGTATATGGATACTAAAATACATTGGTCTTAAAGTTAAATCCCCAAGAACCATCAGAAATAAGTCTGAGAAGCCAAAGTAAGATCTGATGCACACTGCAAAAATATGCAGTCTGTCAGAGCATGCTGCTCTCTCCATATAACTTCCACCATTTGTGGGACAATTATAGGGAAAACAATACTGTGATCTGTAAAGCAGTTCCTGGAGTGGTTTTATTCACTAACTCAATGCTATGCATAATCATTGCCAGCAACATCTCCAGAGATGTGTGCATAATAGAGAGACATCAAGTCAATGAGTCAAAACATCAGAAAATAAAATTCAGATGAACCTCACATTCAAAAAATTATATCATCTGTCATTTAACACTGTCTGAAGACCTCCTTATTGAAATAATACATCTAATCCAAAAGTTACCCCAGGCAGTAATACCATATTGCGCTGTGTTTAGGATCTACCAGGAACTGGGGTTTTCTGCACCTTGAGCTGGCTGCTAAAGAAGGGGAGCTGGAGTTACAAGCCCTGTCGGAATCTTCAAACTGAATCACCTAAAAGACTCACAGAAGGAAAACAGAGGGCACTGGGAGGGTCTGTTCCTCTCCTGTACCCATGTCAAAACTGCCAAAGTCATTAGTGATCCCACAGAGTCACTCTTTTTTTTTTTTGCTGTGTAAATAGATGTGCATAATAATTTAACACTCAAATTAGCCTCTAAAACAGGGTTTGTATCCAAACGCAAAATTAATTTACCCTCACTGACATTACACTTCACTGGATTAGATCTTTCATTCCTTCTGTTCCAAAACACCCACTGAGATAAGGAGTTCCCCTTTTTAAAAATGCAGGTTTGGAAGACCTTTAAATCCCCTCACTAAATTCTTATCATCTATTTTTCCCAAAGCACCATGTGTAGCATTGTCTCTGCACTGCAGCTTGAAAGGAACAATTCCCTGCAGACACAGGCGCCCGCAGCCAGGAATATCTGCTCTGGGATGCTTCAGCAGGGATACCACAGCACGGGCCATAAGGCAAGTACATATACATACATATATAAAATGTATATGAACACATATAAACTGGTCCTTGCTGCATCCAGGCAGGTGCAGGCAGGAAGAGTGAGTGCTGTATAATGAGTCCGAGCTGCTCCAGGGTGTAAGAATGAGCAATGAGCATCTCTGCTGGAAGCAAAATCAGGAACTTGGGTGAGCTTTGCTACTTAGACAACAAATCACTGGGTGTGCTTGAGGGTTCATTTTTCATTGGGAAACACCGGTGAAACAAGTACTTTGCTGCTTATCTCTTTATTGCTTATCAGTGCTTCTTTGCCCTTCATTTCTTGGAAAAGGCATGGTGCTTAAATGGGTTGAAGGGTGGATGCTGTGAAAGAACTAAGCCACCTCTTTAATCCCAAAGGCTTCATCAAGGGTTCATTTTGTTCTCCGGGAAAATCTCTGTCTTCCCAGATCACTCGCCTCCCTCTCTCCACCATCCATCTAGGTTGCCTCGTCTGTATCAGAAGGCATGCTTGCCATCCTTTGAAGAGGTAGTCTCCTCTAAAAAATCAATAGTTAACATTGTCTTTAAATAGTCTGACATTTACCTTTACTGCAGTTTTCATTTCTTTCTGGGATTGCTCAGACATTTGTATTACCCATGTACGTTCCTTATTTCTCTGCCTGTAGCCACCGACCATCTTTGCAGGGATGGCAATCCTGGTGGTGTAGCTCCCAGCCACAAATAAGGAGACTTTTGCAAGATAATTGAGAGGACTGGAGCTCGCTAATAGAAGCATCTTTAATTTATGGAAGACATCAAGTGAGAATAATTACAAGCAAAAGGGTAGCATAAATCCCTGAAGAAAATACATGCTGAATGCAGTTTTCCCAACAAGCAAATTTTTAATGCTGGCCCAAAGGTCAAAATAAAAGACTCTGAGCTTCAACCTCCTGAGCCATCCACCTTTCCTTTGGCTCTTGTCAAGAACTTGTCTGGGGGTTCATTTAGAAAGCTGCTTGCACAGAGCAGGGCCGTTTGCAATCTGGGAAAGTTAAGCAAATTAGCAGAATTATTAGGTAAGAGGCAATTCTCCACAGCCTGCAAAGCAACCGCTTGTTAAATTAGCTCACACGGGAGGATTGCACTGATCGAATGATGGTTGCAGTGTTTGCAGAGAGAAGACTGTGCAGGCATTTTCTTTGAAATAACACTGATGTACTCTAGCCAAAGAACAAAAAAGCAGAGTTTGTGCAGGTTCCCTGGCAGGCTGGGACAGGCTCCTTGCACAAATGTACTGGAAGATGCCTTTGTCTTTTAAACACGTTTCTCCTATCCAGTTCCTTCTGCAATAACAATAAAAAAAAACAAAACACTAATAAAGAAGAAAAACTCAACCTCCTCCAACTACCTACTTCTAAAAACAGGGAGGGTTGCAGGAGAACTGATGCTACCAGACCCCTGGAAGCAGGTGGCTAGATGTACCCAGTCCCCCCTGGGACTTACAAGGACGCCTGGGGTTTTGCAGCCTCTCTGTCCCAGGGAGACTTTGGGAATGGGGCTTTCAGTAGCAGAAACAGGACTTGGAGTCTGCCAAGAAGCCAAGGAGAGGGTGGTTCACATATGGTTTCTGATCTCTCAGTCTCATTTTTATATACTCTTTGGCTATTGATTTGGTATTTTTATACCTTATATAGTGCACTTAGTATGGGAAAACATGGATTAACTAAGTAAATGTGCTTTATTAGCCGATCTCTGATGGAAAATTATGTCAGTTTTCTATTTAAAAGATGCATCAGATTAATCTACTCATGAATCAATCTTGTCCACGCTTGAAAATCTACTCATACCCCATGTTAAATTTTCCAATGTGACACTGCAAGCTGAATATAACAATCGAAGTTTTAAAATGGTGAAAAGGTATTATTGTGAAGTCTTTAGCACATCCAAAGCAGCTGAGAATGAAATGCTTATCCCCAAAGTGAAGTGAGGGTGTTACACCAGACTTAGCTCCAGCTTCCCTTGCAGGAGATAAAGCTTTTTCAGTAAAGTCATGGACTTAAATCCATCAGCATCAGCACAAGCAGCAAACCACTTAGTTCTTCCAGCCTCACCCTGCCCACTTGGAATTGCAAACAGCAAGCACAACTGAAAGCAGAAGAGTCCTGGAGACTAAGAGTGTCTAAAACAAGGGACAAGACACCTGCCAGCTCCTTCCTAACTGCACTACATGGTCTGACACCCTGTTACCAGCCCAAGCACCTGTCAGTGCTGCTGCAGTGGACATTGGCTGGATCCTGCAAGAACTGCCAGCAGATCAATGGGGAGGTGTCATCAGGCACTGGCTCCCCAGCAGCCTCAAGGCAGGTGAGGCTCCCAGGGGTGTCAAGGAGGAACCTGCAAAGTCATGCTGAGCATATCCACCAGAAAAATCCTACGCAGTTGCCGGCAGTGGACCTGAGCCACGATGCAGAAGCTCTGGTTCCAGATGGAACTTTTCTCCCAGGTTTAAGAGATATGGTGTCTGGAGTTGGTTTATGTCTCTGCCAGGCTGTTAGCTAATTTCTGGCTGTTCCCTGGCTTCCCCAAATCCTGCTGGTTTTTTTTTTCCCCCACACTCCATCATCTGCTTTAAAGGATACAGAACTTAAGCCTATACAATGGTGGGTTTGCGGTCAGGATCATTAAATTTGGCAATCACTGGCTGTTGAACACTACTCTAGCACAAGGGCACAGTTTTGGTGGTTTGATTTGTTTATTTCTTTTCCTCCTTCTTTCTATGACTGACAGATATCCCAGAGCAAAGGGTTGTCCCAGGTTTTGTCCTTCACAGGCTTTTTTGGCTCACAGGACCATGCTCCTTGCCATGGAAAGATAAATTATGCCTTTACTTTCCAGGTGATCCACAACAGGGGGATAGAAATTAATTCCTTTCTGAATGCTTAGGAGGGGCTGCAGGATCATTCATTATTTGTTGCTGAGCCAGTGCAGCACGGGGCCACCTCTTGCCCCTGGCAGGATATCAGCTCATGCCTGGACACTTGCATATTTGAGAAATAATTTCAAACCTCTCCCTCTCACTCTTTTCCCCCTCCCTCACCCCCTATGCAAGAGAAAGCAGAAGCCATCTGTAAGGTACTGCACAAAATAATTTATAGGAGGGGAGGGCAGAAAGGGCTGGAGGTAGATGTTATCAGAGGGAGGTGCTAAGAAATGTGAAATACCTATCCCACATGGATGTGGGAAAGAAGCCCTTGGAGCTGAGTCTCTGGTACCTTCAAGAGAAGACTGTCCATGCTCTTCCCCCATCACTCAGTTACTCAGCTCATTGTAGCCCACGTGTAGCAGATGGTGCTTCTGTGTTCAGCCCCAGCTCTGTGGTGCAATCCTACCTTTCAGCCCCAGGACCACGTGAAACATCACAGTGTCTATTTTTGGTGTTGTAGAATAAAAGGCAAGTACCTATAAGGCAGCTGAGATCCCTGGGCATACACTGGTAGCACAAGCATAAGGTAAGAGCAGTTGAACATTAAAATAGGGAGTCTGTCATAGAATTGTAGGTTGGAAAAGACCTCTAAGATCATTGAGTCCAACCATTAAATCCATGTCCAATCCAGGCACGCCAATTGCATAAGACAATTTACATGGAGCAGTGACAAGCTATTTTCTGTTGTAGTTCTGTTTGCTGTATACCCAAAAATGAAGGATTTTATTCCTTGTGAGAAAAAGGAGGACTTACCCACACCCCAGGCTGGGTGCTACTACACCTCAGCACTGCTGCAGTAGCTGAGGTAATGCATGAACCCGCCAAGCTGCTACGACCAGCCACGCGCCTGCTGTCTGGCCACGTCAGACACAAAGGAAAGGACGTCTGCTTAAACCTCAGCCAAAGAAGTTCACGTGGACACATTTTATCTCATGGTTGCAAATAGCTCAGGCTGTGGAGGCAGTCGCTGTTCACCAGGAAGGGCATCAAAGGAGCCCATGGGTAGGATCTGAGGCACCCTTCTTCTGCTCTTCCTTGGATGTACAGGAGACACTCTCATCCAGCCCTGTCTTCCTTTGGAAAACACATGTAGCACATCTCGCTGATTATGTTTAATCCAAACTAATGTCCTACAGCTATGATATGCTTGATTATGGCAGTCATTTTTAATTAGGGGTTGTGTCAATAGTATTGACATTTTTATCGCTTTTGGGGGAAGTAGAGGATATTTTCCTGCAGATGAACTCCTCTCTTTGTGGTTCTGCATCCCTCCAGATGCATCCACTGTGCAGGTTATTAAAGAAATGCAGTGTTATTAAGTCCATTCTCTGCGCAAGTTAATTACAGCAACTTACACAATACCAAATCCAAGGAATGCAGAAATTCAAATTCCCTCCATCCTGTGGCAAAATTTATAATCTTAGCCTGACTGCAATGTCTGTCATTAACAGAGGCCCTGTCAGGATGTGGGAAACACTGGTGGCCCTGCGAGGAAGAGGATGCGTTCAATACCTTGCTGGGAAGTGGAGTTAAGACAGGAACGGCTCAAGCCACTCACTGCCCACAGTGATTAACACCCTGCAGGATCTGTCGTTTACCCAGAAAGAAAAGGGAAGGCAGATCATTACATTTATTGGTCATAGTTTTTCAAGAGTTAATAAAGACCTACTACAAAACACATGGATAGCAGCAGGAATATATATTTTTCGTCTGTCTCAAAAATACCTTTGTCTCTACAGCTTTACACACCAGTAGAAGGCTTTGACTTCTGCCTGATATGTCAAGATGAATCTTCCTCCCAGATGATGGTCCTGGTGTAGATGGTGCTCACATTGTAGAGTTTTTAATGTCTTTAACCATCTTTAGCTTTGTATCCTGATAGCCCCTTCAGGCTATATGTCACTGCCATCTGGGAGGAAAAGAAGAGACTTCTGCTCAAGCGCCACTGTAACGCAGATCTCTTGACTAAAACTGTGCTTCCTTCACTTGACAAACCGTCAGCACAGAGCAATTATCTGCCTGTTGGCTCGCTTGTCCTTTTCTCTCCTCTCAGGGAAAAAAAAAAAAAAAGAAATCAGATGAAGGAAAAGGATCCACAGAAAAACTCCATGGACAGAATCCAGCTGATATGATCACACCATCTGAAACGCACTTGCAGATGTAAAAAAGGTAGAAGTGGGGCCCTTCTTTATCACCTCTTTGCCACCTTCTCTTCCTAAGCTTGACTGATGAATGCTCTCAGGTCTTTGGGACAGATAATGTGTCTGTTTTTATCTGTCTTAAGTCCTGTACAAATATGGATATTAGAGTATTAGTGTATTTAGACTGATGTGTTCAGCTGCTCTAGATTATGAATTGCTCCTCAAAATAACGTTTGCATTCGCTGACAAAGGTCTTTATTACAGAAGAGGGTCAAGCAAAAAGGATTATTCCTGCTAATTATTCACTGTTATTTAATATTTGCACAAAAGGTTTGTGGGACTGAGTCCTCAGGATTGCCTTGTTTGAGAAGCTAATAGGGTTTCCAGGAAACCAGCAGTGCCTGGTGAGCCATCAAAGCAGCCTCTTACAGGATATGGAGGACAATTAGATTTGGTGTAGTTAAGGATGGTTGGCTAAAGGTTTCTAATGACTTAGCCAGACCCTGATCCTGGGGTTTTCAAAGTCAGCAGTAAGACCCACTCAGGGCTGTGCTTTAAGGGAAATCGACTGAAGCAGATCCAATTTTCAGACCATGGGTGGGTTCATGATCCAAGCAGCTCCTGGCTGCAAAGGGCAGACATCAGTAAGCTCCATTTGCTCCAAATCCCTGCTGTTGCATCAGCAGGTACTTGGAAGTGAGCAGGGCTGAAACACTAATTGTTCAGAGAGATATTTACAATTTTTTGGCCCATGCCTTAGGTTTGTCCCTATACAGTAGCAGTCCCTAGAGAGCTCCACTGAAGTCTACCTGATGCCTCCTGTTGGGCCTCAAATTTCCTTGACTAGACCATAATGGCTGCATTGTTATAGAAATTCCATGCTAAGTGAATTGATTTTCTCATTCCATAAAGATGTAATTAGGCAATAAAAACACTGGCAGAAATCTTCAAGCATGGCTGCCTGAAGGTGGGATCCACATTTAAGCATCTAAATACATGGCTCAACTTTTGGGATTTCTGTATATTCATATCTTCTCTTGCTTCAAGAAAACTGGAAGCTTTTCTGCTATTTGAGGATCAGGTGGCTTTGGGGGAACCTAAATATGGACCACACTTCTTTAAGAAGAAAATAATTGCATTTACATTCCATGGTTTTGTTCAAGTTGCAACGCCTCCAGCTTTCCCATTTGACATTTTTTAGTAACTTAATTATCATTACCAAGGAAGAATTTTAATAATGGTGTTGTTTACACTGGATGCAGCCCTGGGGAACAAGAGAAAATAACCCAGATTGTGGGAGCAGGCGGAAGGAGCATGGTATTTTGGAAACCCAGGCCACAACCTGCTGGAAGCATCTGTTTCTACTCAACCTTTTCCTCTAGAGTCCCAACATCATTCACAGCCCAGACTGCCAGCAATTAGGGACCCGTGCTGAGGATTCCCCTTCCGTTGTGCTTTCGTCCCCTTCCTTCCTTGTTCAGGAATCTCAGGACTAGCAGCAACAGTGTTGAGTTGATGTTTGCTCAGCAGAAATGGCTGCTCTGCTCACACCGTGATTGCTGTCCCAGCAGATGCCTTTGCTTGGTGCTTCTGAGATGGGAATTAGGAAGTGGGATTGAGAAGTGCTCAGAAACCGTCAGGACCAACTGCAAAGCAATTAATCAGCCTGGAAAGACATTGTGTCAAGAAGTGACTTGGAGCTACAGGGGTGGTGGTCCCTTGGCTGTTTTGCCAAGGGCAGAGCTGTGCTGTGTGGCTGCAAATGGAAAGCCACGAGCACCGTCACTACCCGTGGCTGCAAGCTGGCTCCACGCTAATACAGGGATTTGTTGGAGCTGCTCGTTTTCCTCTGTTTGCAAGCACAAATGTCAGCAAATGCATTTTGCAAAGGCTCGAGTCTCTTCTATCAGGCCAGGTCAAAAGCCCTTTTGGATGCATTGTTGGGTGTTTGGAAAGATGCTGCGTTTGTGAAGACGAATAAATGAATAAATAGAACCAGTAATTTCTTTTATGTGTTTCCAAGAAATCAGGTGGTGGCATGAAGGAAAACATGCCCGATCTGATTGAAGTACATGGGGAAAAAGCACATGTAGATTTCAGTAGGATTTCAACATAGATGTTTAGGCACTGTTAAAGGGCAGAAAAATGAGCTAGCAGGACTGAGTAAGCACTATTTTCCTCTTAGCTGAGGAAAGGCGCTGCTGCAGTAACATTGCCCCTCATGTCTTTGCCTTTTAAATACCCAGTGACATAAATATTAGATGCATGTTAAGTCTCAGATCCATCAAACAACTCCTTATCTTGAAGCACATGAATACTCTCGGCCCTAGTAAGAACATTTAAATGATACCTAAAGGACCAGAGATGTGGAATCAAGTGAACCAAATTTCTGGCATGTGAAAAGAGACAAATCTCTGCATGCTCTCATGCCAGGGGTTAACTTGGGCCAGGTGTTGCTAAGAAGTAAAGACATGAATAATCTCCCATCAGACTTTTGCATCCAAATGGCTCATTATGGCCGCAATATTCATAGCCTGTGAGAGTCCTATAGATTTACGATTGCTAGGAAAGGATGACGCCCAGCTTACTTTCCCACCAATCATTATTACACAGGAAAGGGAGCGATTTTCTTTAAGACCATTAGCATAACATTAGTGCTTATAAGGACCAGACGCGGGTAGAGGCTTTACAAGTCTTTTAGGCCAACAAAGTCAAACTAGGGACCCTTTTTCAGGAGCACAGCTTTTATCTCATTAACAAAAAAACATCACTGGCTAGTACAGACTGTGGATATTTGCAGTTTGGGGCAATGAGGAAGAAGCTGGTGTTCCCAGCTCCTTCCCAGCTCTGGTACCCTGCAACAACCCATTTCTTCACTAGAGCTGTTGGAGGACCAGCTTGGCGCTTGGTACAAAACACAAGGAGGGAACTTCAGATCAAAACCTTTATTCTTCCTTGCAGCAGATGAAACACTGAGGCACAGGGCTTCTGCGTGGGCATGAGCAAATACATATGAAAATGCACAGCATTTGCAGTGGAAATACACAGTCCTGAGTTAGAGCTGAGATCAATATAGGAGGATGATAGAGATTATCAATCTTGAGTGGTCTCCGTTAGGCAGAATTGACTGGCAACCACATAATGACTCAGGCTCAGCCCACCAGTTTAGAGCCCGAGTGATAGATCTGCAGATGCCAGTCATCATCATTTCCTTATCAGCAGCATTCACATGGCCATTTGTCTTCTACCTGAGTCGCCTTGGTCGGGTTCAAGTGTTTCATCCTCCAAGGTGCATCTGAGAGATCAATGCACAGCTACAGCTGGTTGAAGGGGACCAAATCCATTGAACAGTTGATTTGGTTCCATTTTACCAGCTTTAGCAAAGCATTTGGCCTCATGGGCTGTGGCAGCAGAGAGGGGAATTCTTCGGGGTCTTTTCTTTCCCAGCTGCCTGGACCTCTTCTGAACTTGCTGCCTGATGCCGCACTGGTTCAAATGGCTTCACTTTCAGGCAGTCAGGATTTATTTAAGCTTCTTAGAGGCTACGGCTGAAGAGCGGGTCTGAATTAAAGAGGCAGGTTTAACAGCAGTGGAATAGTCTGCAGTGGTAACCATCAGCCTGGAGCATTTTTAAACCTGATATTTGGCTCTGTCTGTTTTGAGAGCCACGCTGCTATTACAGCATGACATAAGTAAAGGCTATTGTTTTAATCCAGATACTTTAATTATCACCCCCTGACTTCTTCCTCTCAGTGTTTTACGGTCTGCTGTCATCCTCCATGCCCTGTGTTTTGGTGTCTGAAGTGACACCTAACACGCAGCAGCAGCAGAGATGTCCTTTGCTACAACCAGCCCAGCCCACAGCCAAAGAACTCAGGACTGCAGAACTCTTCTCCCCTCAGGGCTCTCCATGGCAAATGGGAGGGAAAAGGCTGAAACACCTGAAATCTTTTTTTAGAGGTTAGCAAACTTTGCTTCCCTGCCATGCAGCCTCCCATGTTTTCTCATCTGGCATTAAAACCATCATTTTCAGAAGGTCTGAGATCTGCTCAAGACAAGCAAGGGTTGTATTTGCCATCACCAGAAACCAACAGGAAAGCAAAGGAAAGGAAACGAAAGGTGGGGGAGAAAAAAAAGATAAAGAAGCCTGTTCTTTCTTGCAATCCCATAATCAGACAATTTATCCTCAAACAGGGAAAGGAAGTCCCTGCTACACCGACGCTGTCCAAGTCACTTGTGTGATGGTTCACATCGCAGAGCTGGGGAGCTGATTTCTCCTGGAGAGCCCTGCAGCACGAACACCCCACTGCTAAAAATAACCCAGTAAATCAAATTTAAAAATCACAGCAGCTCCGATCATTTCTGCAGTGGGAGCCAATAAAGTCAGGCCTTTCCTTCTTAACCCAGAGCCACACACAGATATTGCACATTGCCATGTGCATAACCTATTTAAAGAATTTATATGCGTCATAAGGCAAAGGTGACTTTTCCCCCCTCTTCCTTGCAGCCCACCATGCTGCAAGATGATACTACGAAAAAGCACCTGTGCTTAGAACCACTGCACACAGAAATATTGCAAGAGGGCCAGTACTACATCTCCCCAAGAATTACAGGCTTCGCATTGTCACGGTAGGCACTGCAGATCACTTCACTGCCCAAACCTGTTACTCTAAGCTGCCTATAAATAAATGGAGAGAGAGATGAAGAGAGAGAGGGAGAATAGCTTTTTAAAAAGAGCTCTACAATTAATTTAATCAAGTTATCTCTAGGTACGCTTTCAAGAGACAGTCCAGCCAAGGAACTAAATGGAAAGTTAGACAGTGAAGACCTGGAAGTATTAAATTCATCCTTTGGTGACTTACAGGAGGCAAAGGAAAGTAATTATTTACTGGTGATTGGGTGGAGGTGGAAGCACCATTAGCAACTGAGGCTGTACTGAGCTAAACCCTGATGGGCACATGGATTTTGGTTTAGAGTGCACCAAGCTGCTTGAGCATCACTGCTTAAAACACACTCTGCTCCCCAGGTACTCTTGTTTTGTCCCAGCCCTTTTGATTTGGGATCAGTCATGTGAAAGCAGTGCTCTGGGAGAGCTGTGTGGGATTACACTGAGCATCTTCTGCTGGGGACCAGTGCTGTCCCCACTCCCCCCTTGCTCTGCTTCAGGGAGTGCCTTGGAACATATTTGAAATCAATGTGAGTCGGCGTGGATGTTCTATAACATTTTGTTTAAATTCTCTGCAGTGAGTTATGGGTGAGGTTTTCCTTTTTAGAAAATTAGGTTTTCTCTTCTGGATGCCATTAATCAAAACTAATGATGTCTCTCTGGTGGTGAGGCTTTCCCAGCAGCTGAGAAAGAGCAGCCCACATTATGAGCTGGAGAGGACTGCAGCAGCCTTCCAGCAGGGAGGGCACAGGTCTCTGCCAGCCCAGGCATTGCCAGCCTGGGCTTTGGGGCTGTACCAGCCACCGAGGCAAGATGGATTACAGATGTGCTCAGAGGTGTGAGCTGTATTGAAGCTTCTGATCTCCCCAGTGAGGCAGTGCCCATTCCTGAATGCTCCCTGTGAAACAGGAGGTATGGGGTTCACCTCTGCCTGCTGAGTGCTGCCAGGTTCAACAGGCAGAACCCCAGCAGGAGAGTTTGCCAACCCTGACAGCCAGGCAGGGATCGGTGCTGCTCTCCCTTCCTGCCTGTGCCAATGTTGCAAGTGCAGTCTGCAACAGCACCACATGCAGGTCCAAAACCTCAACCACCCACCACCACCAAGTTCAGGCTCGTGTCCAAAGCAAAGCCAGGTCTAGTCTTCTCCTCATGAAATTGTGTCTTGCATTACAAAGGCCCCCAGGGCCAGGAGCAGATGCTCCTGCCCCTGCCCATTGCACCAGTACATCCTGAGCTGGGCAAAGCCTGCAGGCACTGGGGGATGGCATTGGAGAGCCATGGGCACCCTGAGAAAGAGACATGGGCTAGAGATGAATCAAAACAAAATAACAAAACAAACCTGTGCATCGCTTTTCTCTCTCTGATAACCCTTGTGCAGTGACTCTGCTTGGCTTCTGGCTACACTGGCAATGACTGCAGGCAGGAAAAGGGGCAAAAGCCCTCATTGACATGGCAAGGAGGATCAGTTGTAGGCAACAGAAGAGAATCTACTCTATTTCAGATCTTTCCACTTTAGCCTCAATATTCTAATAAAGACGTGTTATAGACAGTACAGAAAAGCCAAAGAATTTATCAGCATTTGTCGATATTCTTAATGAAGCAGAAGATTCAACATGCAATAGAATTAGCCTACAACGAACCCTTGCATAGGGCCCATCCTTCTGAGTCCAGAAATCTCCTGCCTATTCCAGTCCGATACCCTTTTGAGAAATGAGCAGCCCTCCAAGCCATTATCATTATAAGCTAAAAGGCCAAATGAGACAAAGTACTGTTGCTCTTCATCTGAATAAACAAATCATTTTTAGATCAAATGCATTAACAATTTATCATTCTAAAATCCAATCAAAAGGAAAAAACAACAATACAGAACATTGATTTCCTACAGCTTTATCTTAATGAAGTGCACATTCCCTTCGTAATTAGCTTTGGAAAGGTTTTTTTTCCCCTTTCCTCAAGCTAATGTGTTATTTGATTTCCATCCAAACATTACTAAATTGGAGGAAATTTCCTCAAAATGAAGTGGCTTTTGATAATACAGGAAAATATCTACTCTCTCATATTGCTGTTTTTTCCCCCAAACAGCCATACTTGTACTGCAGATGATTCAACTTTATTACATAGTGTCTTTGCGAGGATGTTTAAATCAATGCCACAGTCATGGGATTCTGCACAATATGCCATTTGTAAACTAGAAAATACAAGCTCGCTGCTTTTATCCTTTTCCTTACAGACATCAAATATTAATTGAACTTATATTATTACGGGGAAAAAGTGGACTGTTTTTTATTAACATTTCTAAAATTATAGATATTCAACCCAAAAAGTAGACTCCAGACAAGGCTGGAGAGCCTTCCGCTTGGATTTTATTTGACTTAATTAAAAAGCACTCAGTTCCTTTGTGCACTAAAGTAGTTGCTGACATCGCAGTAGCCACTCAGTCTTTCAAACCAAAACTATTACCTGAACTTAATAAAGTGTCTATTTAATTTATACACTCTCATGAACTCACCTGTCTCCCACAAACACAATGTGGTTCTCGCTAATGAGCAGCAAAGGCAGCAACTTGACGGCAAACTCACCAGCACCCTGGGGTAACTCAGCTGCCCCAAAACATTATTTCCATCTCCTTTAATCTGCCTTCTCTGCCATTAATACCATTATCCAATCTCCATGAGCCAACAATCCACCATGCATTGCTGAAAATGTTCTTTGCCAGGCCACCTTTCTGTTCCTCCCCTAAATCTTTCTTTTAAATCTCTTCTTCTTCAAATGATGCTGAACAACGGACTGTTGCTTTCCCCCTGCTTCACTGAGTACTTGCTGAAATGAAATGGCTAATTTGATAGTCTGGTTTTATTTGGATGTATTGCCAAAGGTACATGGCAATATCTATGACAGGGAATAAAGTCTCAAGCCCTACAGTTCTCAGCTTATCCGTTAGTTATGCAGTATGTTTAAAGTGACCTTATCTCCGTTTTAATCCAAATTTTTGTCCTAGGCCTCTTGTGAAAGTAAAGGTCCCATTTCAAGCACAGACCTGCTCTGTTCTGACAGTGAAGAGCATCATTACCTGGAGAGAGCTGGCTCCATGTGGGATCAACACAGTCCCTCCAAAGATGCTTTCCTGAAGCACAAGGCTCTGAGCAGGTCTCTGGGAGCTGCAGCTCCTGAAACTGGACATGGAAATAGTTGTAGAGTTGGATTTTTTTTTTTTCTACGCACACTCTCCAAAGAGAACAAAGCCGTTCCCTAATACAGTTTGTGCACTTTATGGACCTAACAATTAAATAGGTTTTAAAACATGTGCTGACTGCATAATTCCATACAGGGGAGTGTACTCAGCGTTTTTAAACAGCAACTGATACGAGATACCACTTAATAGTACAAAACACCAGCAGTCCCGTTAAAATCAATAGAAAATTAGATGCTATGAAAATGCAATATGTGTCCAATTAGTTATAATTGGAGCAAATGGTGATGCAGATAAACTCCTGGAGAAAGATGTATTTGTCCGGAATGCTCCCTGCCTGCTGTCGGCACGGCGCGGGATCGGCCATGGCGGGCTCTGCCATACCCTGGCCATGAGTGATGAGCCATCTCATATACGTATGTTAACTGTTATCTAATTATGGAGTTGCTCCGAGCCGGCAGGACGGCTTTGGTGCACCACTGTGCGTGGTGAAAAACGATCGGCTGTCACACGGAAACCTCCCTGTTGGACTTGACAAATTATGCCAGCAAACCTGTTTAAGGACTAAAAAATCCTTGGATGCAGTGACAGGCAGAGAAAGATGCTCGGTTATTTATTTATTTATCCAGCGGAGTTTAAGAATTGCGGCCCAGTCCCACTGATACTCACTTTTTTCCCTGCCTGTCTATTGTTATATCAGTTCAAACTCCTTCTCACCAATTATTTTTCAGGCTTCTTTCAACTCCTAAAAACTCAGCTGCGCGGCAAAACGGGAACTAGGTTATGCAATTCTAACGCTTTATTTTTAACATCTTTGGTGCAACATATTGGCCTCCTCTTTGTTTCATCTTATGACTAAAGAAAAAGAGCAAAGATCCCCTATCACAGCGGCACAAAAGGTACATCCTCAACCAAGCATTGCTCCAATCCCTTCACACTCTCACACTGGATGAAAGCACATCACTTGCAGTACAACAATTATTAATTTGCAGTGATTATTTTCATATAAACACTATAAAGTAACCGTTATTTTGCCAAAACTATTGGCTCAGAGCTAAGGAGCGATAACTTTCTTCTCAGTTCATATTTTATTTTTGCTTTAAGCTAATAATTCAAATTATTAAAGACTTACAGCCACAAAAAAAAAAAAAAAAAAGGCAGCTCATGTTTACCCAGATCTGAAACCTTTTTGTATTATTGGACACAGTTACTTACACTGTTAAGGGAACTGTCTCTCAAGAAAGGGGGGAAAAAAAAAGAAGTGGCAGCTTTTATTTGTTACGCTGACTCAGCCGAACAGTGGAACAAGAAACGTTAAGCCCCAATCCATAACTTTTGTGGCCGCTCAAAGGACGTATTCTTCCTCGACACTGATAAAAGTTTAATATGTAGTTGCCCAGGTTTTTAATAAACTTGTCAACAAAAGAGCAAGGCAAATTGATGGGGACCTTCCCAGGAATAAATTCAGTTTCAAATAGGCCAAATGAGCGTGGAGGACAGGGAGGGGACGGCGCACGGGCGACTTTTGCTGGTCTTTGCAAAAATGGCACAATAGATTTTAGCGGGTGCGTCTTATTGTCTCAAAGACAAGGCTTTAGGACAAAGCTGGCTTAATTTAAAGAAAGCAACGTGGTTCAGTTCCCCGTGCAGCACAGCCGTGACACTGTAAGGGACAGAAGGGGCAAAGCCCGGGTATAAATCCCTGTCTTGCACTTGCTGCCCACACATCTCAGTCCCTGTCCCGCAGCTGAGCTGTTCAGGGATGAGTTGCAGTATTGCTCCATGATTTTTTATCCCCAGTCTCCCATTGCATGTATTTCTGGACATCCCCTCCAGGTATCACAAGCACAGCCACCTCTTCTGCTTGGCCAAACCATCCCCATCCTTGTTCCATCTTTTCCCTTTAAATACTCAAGGCTGAGCTTAATTCAAGCACAACACAATCCTTTTCCTCTGCTCTTACAGAAGCTCTTTCACACTCCTGCAACCCACAGCTACAAACCCCCCTTACATATAGGGACCAGTTATCCTGCATCTACATGTGCAAGAGCTACATACACTGCCCACCTCCTGCAAGGTTAGGAGCGAAATCACCTCCTGAGATTCATTATCTTCTCCTAGCTTCAATCAAGTTGGTGCCTTAAATTATTAAGACTTGAGGGTTTTTTGTTAATTTGTTTACCCGAAGTAAACACAAATATTAAATCAGAGCTTCCAATAATCTCACTGCCAGCAAATTAATGAGCAAATTAACCCATGGTGTCCCAGAAGGGGACACCAATCTCTTCACCTCAACAAGTCCTTGTGACACATTGCTTCCCATGTCACCAGCTCCTTCCTGACACCTTCCTTTGCTTAAACCAAACAGCTTGAAGAGCCAAAAGCCGAGTCCTGCTTCGGATGCCAGGCCACTGCTCAGATTGAAAGCACAGATTGGAAGGCTGTTGTGGTGAACTTTATTCTTGATTGCTCTTCGGTCACTGGATTCCTGCTCCTGTGGCTTTATCCGACTCCCCAAATGCCAGGGTTGACTTGCCTATGTAAGGGCTTTGCAGGAACGGCTCCTGTCCTTACAGCTGCTGGGTGACTTCTGCGGTCAGTGGTCACGAGTCCCACGCCTCTTGGCTGCCCAGATGCCACCTAATCCTGTCCCCCCAGAAGGGCAGCTGAGAATGAACACTATTTATAGCAGTTGTTCCCTGGTTTTCCTGGGCTCATCAGTCTGCCCAGGGCTTTTTTAGATAGCGGCACAGGTCCCAGCACAGGCCATATCTGGGCATGGTGAGGCATTTACAGGCACAGCCCCGTGCTTCAGGAAAAAAAAAGAAAAAGGAGAAAAAAAGGAAAAAAAAAAAGGGAAACCCCCACATCTGTTGGAGATGTCAGTCGTCTGCTTCCCCTGAGCCTCCTGAGCACCACCAGCAACTGCTCCAAGTGCTAAAATCCTTGACTTTCAAATTCTGCTTTATTCAAGACATATCTGTGCCTGAAAGCCTTCTCCTTGCACACAAGGGTGTCATCCACCAGCCCTGCTGCTCCATACAGACCGCTCTGGAAAACTACAGACTAACCCAGTGACGATGCTGGTTACACAATGCAAACAAAAACATCTTCAGAGCATCACGGGAAGCTCTAGCAGTCAGGAGGAGGCAGCCCACAGGGACTCTGCTCCACCTGCACATACAAGTGCCCACCGAGGTGCTCACAGCTGGGCATGTGTACGGCTGGGCAAGCCCCAGGGACCACAATGGCATCACACAACCTTCCCAGTGTCAGCAGAGTGAGCCAGCAGCACCGCGCAGCACTGCGCCCAGACTGGCAACCAGCAAGCAGCTCCGTGGTGCTGGAACACCCCACAGACCCCATCGCCCAGCTCAGTCCAGCTGGGATATCCCCCAGGCAGCCACAGCCCCATGGGGTCCTGGTTGAGATCCACCCTCCACACCTCACGCCTTGTGCCTGCACAGAGGTGTGGGGAGCCCAGACAAGTCTTTGCATTACAGCATGAGGGCAGAGGGGCACAGTCCAGGCAGGCTGTGCTGTCTCCCAAAACACGTGCTGGGCACCTCTGTGCAAACCAGCACCAAAGCAGGGAAATCCCTACAAATCCAGAAAAAGCTTGTCCTCAGGTAGTTCCATCAACCTGCCTTGGCTGCCTCCAGCTTTAGCCTCGCAGTGCAAGTACAGCTTCAACAACTCCACAGTGAGCACCTACTTTGCCTCTGAGGGAAACTGAGGCAGGTGAGCTACAGGACTTCTCTGTAAGCCCAGCGAGCCAGCAATGGAACCCGTGTCCTCGGCTCCCATCCTTGGAGCACTGGCCTGCTTTCACTGTGATGCCCCTGCATCCCAACAGGAAAGCAGCTGGCAGCATCGCTGCCCGCTTGGCCGAGGTCAAGAGCAACTTCAGAGTCAAGCAGCAAACATTTAACCCACCATCTTCTCTGGGAGGCAATTGCCAGTGCAGTACTTAAATCAGCCCTGGGCTTTCCAGGGAGGGATCCGAGCTGAGGAGTGAGGATATTTCTCTTGCTAGGAACACACCACCCCCTCGCCCACAGTCACTGCTAAGTGCAAGATGTGGTGAAAGTCTTTAAAAATAGATATATTCCCAAGCAATTCATGCCGCTTGCATCTGGCAGGGCAAACCTAGCATGGAAGCTCGCTCTTTCTTACTGACTAAAAAGGATCGTTAGCAGCTCGAGGCTCGTGCAACCTTGACTCTCCTCCTTTCTTCAGGGCCTTCTCTTGTTCTTGGCCTAAACCAGTCCTGGGAAACACAAGGGAAGCCCTGCCCAGCTAGGCTGGTGTCAAAGGCAGGGAAAGATACTGCAGTGCAGTGCTGATCTCTTCTGCAATCGGACGTGCAGACTAGCCCGAATGCTGAGTCAGCACAATTTCTTTTTTGATTGGTTGATCTGAGTAACATATTTTCAATGTATGCTAAAGGGGCAACAATTAATACCTTTTCCCCCTTTCCCCACTTTTCCAAACCGCTTCAAATCGAATGCACAAATCTCACCCCCAAAGTCACTCTCTGGTCCTAAATATTCTGAGGCTCTTTCATTTTTAATTTAGGGCATTAAAAAAAAAAAATTTGCAATCTAAGCGATGCTCACTTTGATCGACTTGTGCTGCTGCAGCTAAAATATCTGTCCTGCAGGTCAATCTAATCATGCTTAATAGCAGTTTATTCTTCAACGCAACATTTTTCACGTTGGGTCGACAGTTTTAAATGAGATTGCTGATGCACCCCTTTACTAATGCTTTTACCAGGGCCAGCACATCCCTTGAAATACTTGTGCAATAAAATGCTTTATTGCTCTTGATGAATGCACTATTAAACTTGAATTGCAAACATGCCCCCCCCTTTTAAAAAAAAAAAATAGAGGGTGCTAGAATTTATGGGACCACCTGTCTTCCAACATTAAGTAATAGTAACAACTGTAATAATAGACCATCAACGTAACAAACACACAAAAGTACAAAAAAAAAAAACAGAAAAACCCGCCAGGGAAAACCGCATGGCACAAATTTGTCCCTCTGCTCTCATGTGCACGTGCAAAATATCCATCTTATACCTGCCGGTAGTTCCGCTTACATGCGGAGAATTCATCTCGAGAACGGCTGGATTTTGTGAGGCATAGAATAGAAAAATTTAACTAATTTGGTCCACTGGATTTATGGCTTTTACAATTCTCAGAGCTCCTGTTTCCATGCCTGGCACTGCACAGTCCTCTGTTCGCAGGATGGATGGGAGCACCTGAGCATCCCAGCGCTGCGGGTCCAGCACAGATGCTCCTTGCAACGCGCCCACCACAGCACACCAGGCCAGGAGATGCTCACCAGTTTATAAAAAGTCTAAGATGAATGGCTTTATTTTAGCTATCAAATAGAGCGGACCTAGTGTGATGTAACAGCCAGAGTTTTAATCCAAGGAGGTGTAAAACGGATGAAGAGCTGCCATGAAGCGGAAGAACAGCGCAAAGAGGTTGACAAAGGCCTGCAGCCATCACCTGCTTCCACTGATGTCAACAGCAATGGGCTACCATGGCTCTTGGGGGGCCACATACACCCCACTTCATTTTTAACATTGTCCATGCCCAGCTGACACAGGCCATGGCAAAGCCTCCCCTGCAGCCTCCGCTCCCATGCTGCCAGGCAGCGCTCAGAGTTATAGCTTTGAAAATATTTACATAAAAATAAATCTGAGCACTTAGCGACTTCCTAAAGTTAGCAATTCCAGGTGATTAACAAGCATATTAATTCAGAGAGGTGGGGGAAAGGAGATAAAAATTGCATTACAAATGCAGGTATCTACTGTAAATCAGACCATGAACACCTTTGCAAGAGCAATGTGTAGTACCATAGGGGTTTTAGTAAAACCTGCACTGAGGGAGGACAGAAAGGGAAGCAAAGAGAAAAAAAAAATTTAAAAAAAAAAGTGGGTGAAGAAAGGAAAAAGGAAAAAAGAAAAAAAGATAAAAGGTAGAAAAGGAAAGAAGAAAGTAAGAGGAAACGAGAAAAGGTGTGGCAAAAGGTCAGCAAGGAAAAGAAAGAAATTTTATATATAAATTATATATAACATATAATGTTATATTATATCCAGAATGGTGAGAAGTCTCCTCTTTTTTTATCTAGATACTCAAGGTAACATTGTTGATTTACACGGGAGCGAAACTGCAGTCTTGTTTGGACACCAGTGCTTTCCTGCTTGGTCTCAGCTCATTTCCCAGCATTCATCAGCTTCATATTTAAATCTCACCCCCAAATGGGTCAGGACCCATCCTTGTGGGGACATGAGGGCCAGGGACTGTCCCCACTCAAGGTGGCTGCTGGTGGGGCTGAGCCCAGGGATTGCTGCATCCCTGCAGCGAGGTCCTGAGCGACTGCATCACAGCCAACCAGGACCACCCCAGCTTTCCAGGGCCCAGCATAACCAGAGCATCCGAAAACACAAACAGGATGATGTGTAAACCACCCATTCTCCACTACAAACCCGTCCTTCCCAAACTCAACCGGCAAAGCAAACTGGGAAAGGGTCAGCGCTACCCACACCTCCATCAACCACGGTATTTATTTTAAACAAAAATAAAGCCTCAATAAATCCCACCAAATCCTACAGGTAGGAAATCTCCCCAATAGCGCAACCTGCCTTTTCTCACCCACTACTCATGACCACTTGCTTACAGTTAAATCCCCTTTGGCATACCTGTAACAAGTGATGATGGCGCTCACAGTGGAGATGGATAAAGACTCCCCAAAATCCAAATTCAGTCTTGCCCGGGGGAGGATGCTGCGATCGGAAAGACCTGATTAAGCTCTGCGTGCCATGCCATGACACCACACCTGCCAAACGATGCCTTAGGAGCCCATGAGCAAGACAAAGATGGGGTTGCGATTGCAGGGAAATCACTCAAAAGAAAAATGCTGCCCTCAGCGACCTCGTGGACATGGAAAAAGGAGTTTGGGCAGCTGGGGAGCGGCTTTCTGAGGAATTCAGCTTTGCATGTTGTTACAAAATCGCAGAAACAGGAAGAAATTTGCGACTAAAAGCTTTAAACCCTCAGATGTGGCTCCCATCTCGGCAGAACGTTAAACTTGTCTTTAAACAAAATTTCTTTCATCTTGCCACATTATTGTACAATCCCGGAAAAACAGCCAAATATTTTACATTGGAAAAGGTTAAAAAGGAAAGGCTTCCAGAATTAAAGGATCTAATTTTCTTATTTTCCCTAGGGAAAATAAGATCCCTACATTCAGAGCACACCTTTGGCTTTAGCTGTGATCCACTGACTGGATGGCTCATCACACAACAAGGAATACCTCCTTCTCATCAGTTTTAAGCACAAAAAGTTTTAATGCGGGAAAGGTTCAAAAGGCAGAGTTTGCACACTAATCTAAAGCTAAAACACCGCACACCCGAGTCACAACTGTTTTATCCTTTTCCTCTCTCTTCTTCTCCCCCCATCCTCCACCTCCTTTTGTTGTTCCTAGATTTAAAGATCAGCCAGCTCTGTTTGTTATCTAACCTTATCTTTGGGGTAAAAAGGGTTGATGGGGAAGCAGGAAAAAGGAGAGATTGGCCTGCATCCCTGCTAAAACCCAGGAGCGGACAGCCAGCTTTCCTCTGGCATCGCCTTTCAAAGCCCATGCCGCAGTCAGCATATTGAATATTTAATGTCCTGATGAGCATTTCCACCTGCTGACACAGGCAAAGTGACAGAACAATACACGCGCTGGAACAAGATCATCAATTGACTCCCCAGTCGGTCTGCCGGGTCAGGCAGTTAAAAAAAAAAAATAATATAAAATAATCTGTCTGTCTTTCTCCCCTGCCTTGGTCGGGGTCACACATTGCTCCTCTGAGAAGGATTCCCACCTGAAATACATACTTCTTTACATTCCATAGCTTGCCAGGTTCATATGGGCATATAAAGAAGTATGTCTCTCAAGCAGGTAGTTTCAATATGCGCATTTATATGGTCACAGGAGGACAAATAATGCTGATTTACAATTTACATCCTGAGAGTGAGTTACGGCTCAGTTCAAACTAGCAGACTTTCCTCCTGCCCAGCCCATGTGCAGACACACACACACACCCCAGCTCTTGATCCTCGCCAGTAATGCTGGGCTGAGCCCTCGGCAGATGATGGATTTTGGATTCTGGGAAAGGGGAACTGCATAATTCGCTGGACACAAAGCAGCAGAGGTCCAGTAGCTGCCCTGGCAGGGGCTCTTTGAAACGTAAATGGCACAGAGTAAAAGCAAGCCTCCCACTCCACCTAAAAAGTAGGTGTTTCATTCAAAAGCATAAACTTTCAGCATTTAAAAGAGACCAGAATGTGGTTTATATGAAAGGCTTTGCTGTATATGCATATTGCTGTCATTTCAGACAAAGCCATATAGGAGAAAGTTACATACAGATGAATTCCCGATTGCCTCTATCCTACAATTCGGAAGCAAAAAGCCAATTTGTTTTCAGAAAGTCCAAAATCAAAAGGCTATCTACTGATTTAGACACCGACACCAGGAAGGACTGTTCCATTTGCCACGGTAAGAGCCCCAGACAAGCGATTGCTTTATCAGTAAGTAGAGATTAAAGCATAGGAAGAAGAAAGCATCTTACCTAGTGAATCCAGTCATTTTTCCTCTTCTGGTCACTGGAAGTGAGACACTACCCCGCAGATAACCAACCCCCAAGTGATAGCACATGCCTTTGGGTGAGATCAGGGTATTAAAAATAAAAAAATAATTAAAAATTGCTTCTAATAACTCATCCGGTTGAGCTCCACTCCAGCTATGGGGCTTCGGGAAGACCTGCAGACATGAAAGGCAGCCAAAGCGAGGTTCTGGGAGCTCGGGCCAAAGTCTTCCCGAGTTCTTCCCGCACGCCGCCGCGCTGTGCACCCGTGGGGCTCGGTCCCGCATGCAGCCCCGGCTCTGCCCCTCTCCCTCGCCTCCCGGCAGCCGTGCTGAGCTTTAAAGCTCCCTGAACAATGTGGGCCGAGTGGCAGGGCTGCGATCGCCGCCCGGGCTGAATGGGAGGCTATTATGGGCAGGATTTAGGCAGGAGCGCGGCGGAGGTCACGGCGGGCGCTGCCTGCTCGCTCAGCAGGGCGGGCAGGGTCCCTCACCTGCGCCCGCCGCCCCTCGCCCGCCGCCGCCGACGGTCGATACCAATTTACAGGCAAATGTGGAATGGCTGCCTCCGTGTTAATGAATTTTGCCGTTTCTCACAGTCTTCTAATGAACCCTTTAAAGAGGGTTTAAGTAAACTTAGCAAGTGGCAAACTAAGCACTTTGGAATACCTAATTGCATCGATGCTTTTCACTGCTTTTTTAAAATATCACTGCCAGCTGGGGAGTAAATACTTCCCTGCTCCCCATCGACTTCGAGCATCACTGAGAAGCAAAGGCCCTGTAGAGCTGGGGTGTAAATCCGCTGTGCTCAGCCCCAACCCCCAAAATGGCTTTACACCCCTCATGCAACTGGCACATGCCTTGGTCCTGGCTCTGTGCAGCTTCCCCCTCATTCCCTGAGTTTGTTGGCTGTTTTAACCATCATTATTTGTCTCATTTAAAAGCAAATTTCAACCTTTAGTTTGGATTAAGGGGAAGAGAGATGGAGCTGTGGCACTGGTGTAATGCATGACTGCAGTGAAATTAAAGCAAAGGGAGAGTCGAGGAGTGTGAGAAAAAGTGAGTGCTTCAGATTAAAAGAAAATCCAAACCACACACACTAAAAAACTAACAAAAATCAAAATGCTCGTGGTGGGATGTTGCACAGTCAAGGCACTCTGTGGTATTGAATTTCCTTCAGACCAACAGCAGTAGCACAGCTACTGGACTTCTTGGACCACTAAACACCTCATACCCAAGTCAATTTCTTCAAATGCATTTGACATGGGCTGTCCTGAACAGTCCCCAACTTCTGCAGACAAGTGGGACAGTGACTGCCAGCCACTAAAGCAAGCACTATGTAAGAGCTAAAAAAATGACCTATTAAATCCTTACTGGAACTGAAGACAAGGACACAACCATAGCAGCAAAGTTCATCCTGGAGATTTAAATTTGCTTTGAGGTTCTGGGTGGAAGCTTATGCTTTCCAGGGTTGTGCCTTTGGGTGGAGGAACAAGTAAATGGTGTGATGGTGCTTTTAATGTGACATCAGAGGCACCCTGTGGACCCCATCTTCCAGCTACCACCAGGAGTAAGGGGTGGTGGGTTAACATAATCCACCATCCTCAACCCACCTGGGCTTGCTGAGCTGTTATGCTTGCTCTTGGCAAAAAAACATGCGCAATAAAACTGTGTCTGTTCTGGGGAGAAAAATAAATGGGGACCTGGATCGTGCAGAGGCCAAGGGGCAAAAAAAAGGGGAGGGAAGAGCCTGAGGTATTGCCTGGAGGCAGAAGGAGAAGGAACAAGGTGAGAGGGATGGAAAGCAAGGTGCTGTCTATTATATCCCTTCTCTGCCCCAGGCTTGAGGTGCTCCTCAGGTCCAAGTGGCAAAGTCAAGCTGAAGCTGTGCAGCACAAAACTTTGGGGACTTTGAAGACAGCCCTTATCTGGGCACCAGAGAAGGGAGATACAAGTGGGGCCGAGGTGGAGGCATGTGCTGGCCCCAGTGCAGACTGTGGCAGAGAGACTGAGCTCAGACCTTGGGAGTCACAGACACAACCATCCGCTTGAGAGGAACCCAGCAATTAAACTGACAGCACAAATCACAGATTTCTGCCTTCACAATTACACACGACTGCTGAGTGCACGCTCCCTCCGGCACAGACATATATACCTGTATCCATACTCTACACACAGCCTGGAGATATGTTGTATCCGAATGATATGTTACACCTGCTTATGTATAGCATTTATATACCTATGCATAAAGATGCATAAAATATCCATATGCATGCTATAAAACAAACCTAAATCTGTGTGTGTATGCACCACAATATCCATCTCACAGAACTGATGCCTATATATTCATGTGACTAAGTATCACCACTATCATATAAAATATAATGACCATAGTCAACTCTGAGCTGCAGAAGCAATAACAGGCAATTGATGCTACACTTCATGTAACCTGAATTCCAAACCCTTGCAGGGAAACCTAACTTCTCCTCCTCCCCATATTCCCTTTCTGACTGTCCACAAACCATGCGTCTGTAATTAATACTCATTTCTTGGCATTTTAACAGTTAATCACCACAGCATTGAGATCATTGCAAGTTAGGCTAAGTTTAACCACATTTCACCCTTTTGCTCTGCCTCGTATCAAGCTCATAGCACTAGTTTGTTGCAAATAAATAAATAAAACCCCAATCCCCCCAGGTGTCATTAGCCAGCCTGTGCCTGAATTAGGCATTTAAAGGCCGGTTTAACCTTGCAGAATGGTTGCATGTCAAAGTTCTAACATTTCAGTTCAGATTATTCTAGTGCACTGCTTGCTCTGCAGTTTGTTAGGTGGTTTTTTTTTAAAATGCGGAGTATGCCACAGCAGAACAAAAAAAAAAAAAAAAAAAAAAAGGCGGGGGGGGAGGAGGTTTCCTAACCGATCCACAGATTAAACACACATCCAGCACATCCCCGCACAGACACACACACACATACATTTGCCGGGTGCAGAAGCCCACATTTAAGTCCCCGGGTAAGTTGGATGGGCACTCAGTTCTGCATTGGCCAGGAAAAGTGTTTAAAACAAGCTGAGCTGGTAGCAGTTAAAGGCAAGGCAGGGAGCAGAAGAGAGGGGGAGAAAAAAAAAAAAAAAGACATACCAGTTAGGAGCTTCTGTTGCAGCAGAGGACTCACCAGAGCACTAGCTGAAAGCTGAATCAGCTTTCGAGAGTTAGGGATGCATAGAGGAGGGTCATGGAATCACAAGGTAATAATGCGCTTCATGCTGCAGCCGTCAGCCTTCTCCTTATAGCCAATCTCTAATGCAGGAAGGGAACAGAGAGCAGGCCCAGGGATGGGATTAGTCCTCACTTGGAGAGAGAAAAAAAAAAAAAATTAAAAAAAAAAAATCACCAGGCAAACCCTCCCCTCCCACCCACCCTTACCTCGCCCCCGCCGCCCAGCACCGCCACAACTCCATCCCTCGGTGCCCGCTGCTGCACCGCATCGCAGCGCGGTGCCGCGGGGTGCGGGGAGGCAGCGCGGAGCCGCGGGGGCTGCGCGGGGCGGGCGCGGAGCGCGCTCGGGCAGCGCCGCGGCCAGCCGGGGGTTAAGGAGCAGCCACGGTGCCCGCCCGGATTGCAGCACACCTTGATGCGAGAGGCTGCGCCGGCACAAGTGCCTGCGCCCCCCCCCACCCCTCTCTCCTCCTCCTCCTCCTTCTCCTCCTTCTCACACCCCCCCCCCCCCCCCCCCCCACCGGGGGTCACCCCGGGCGGGGGGGGCACGGGGGGGGGGGCGGGA
>JAWWEW010000051.1:9616889-9639091 GCA_035583185.1 Anabacerthia variegaticeps
TTACTCTGCATGTTTGAAGCGGTGGTGCTTGGAAAGAGCTCACATGGTATCCTGAGGCCGTGAGTTCAACCTAGCACTGGTCTTTTCTATCTGTTACTAGTCAACACGTGTTGTACTTTCTTACACTTTTACACTCTTTTATATTCTGTACCCAAAATTCCATAAGTAAAAGAACTCTACTTTACCCACACAAAGTTGTCTTGGAAGTTTTTTTCCCCCTTCCTTACGGCAACAAAAGGAACAAGTGTGACCAAAGAAAGGCTTGGTACTTAAATATACCTGGAATAATTTTTGCGTGCAACAAACAAAACTGCTAGAACAGGCAAAACCTGGAATTACCTTCAGCCAGTCTTTGGTATTCCTATTTAAACTCTCTTAGCAGGTCTTAAATTCCTTTAGTAAAACTGTTAGAGAGTTGGAGCCTACTGTGCTGTATGAGACTTTTTTTAGTAGGTGAAAAAATCTGCTAAAAGCTTCCAAGTGGTTACCTCAAGAGCAGACCAAACCAGAAAATCGTCTGATGATCGAAGCTACTGTGAGAAATGTTAATCCTTATTTAAGCAAAAAAGGACATTTGATTCTGGAATACAAAGCCACACATGTATTTTACACCAAAACAGGAACAGACATCTTGAACTTCCTGAGAGGCATGCATATTTGGGGAGAATGCCTGATTTGGTAATATGAAGTTTAATTTGTGATTAGGGTTTTTTTGTTCCATGTTTGAGGAAAATCTGATTCCCAGCTATGGAATGCTTCCATAGCAATACTTTTAAGGTAGTAAATGTTTAGCACTTCTTACCCTTCAGCTTCTGCAAAATAACTTAAAAGCAACAGGTGCTGATTTATTTCATTGGTGTAGGTTCACAAACCGTGACAAGTTAGTTTTCCTGCCCCTTCCAACACCGAAGCCCTCCGTGCCGCACCAGGCCCCGGAGACACCCCAGGCTGTGCCATCACGGACCGGAGCTCCTGCAGGCCGCGGCCCTGCCCGGGGCACCTGCGCTCCCAGCTCCCCGCTGGGGAACTCCTGCCAGCCTTCCTCCTGGATCTACTGAACGCCCACAGCACACACCCCCCGCACCTGCCCAGGAATGTGAGCTTCCCTGCGGTTTGTGTCAGTGGGAGACCACGCTCCCCGCCAGGGGGAGGTCCTGGCACGGCAAGGGGGGGCAGCTCCACCAGGGTGGTTTGTGTCAGCCAGCGAAACCACCGGCAAATGTACTGGCACAGCCAGGTATACAGAGTCACAGAACATTCGCACAAGGATCATCCGAGTCCACCTCTCAGCCCTGCACAGGGCCATCCCCAATGTGCCTAAGGGCCCTGTCCACACGTCTGGGCTCTGCCGGGCTTGTTGCTGTGCCCACTTCCCCGGGGAGCCTGTTCAGGGCCCAGCCGCGCTCGGGGTGATCCAAGCCTGCCCTGACACAGCTCCAGGCCGCTCCTTCGGGCTCTGCGGCAGCGAAAGCGCGGCCAGCTTTGCAGCAAGGACACACCGTGTGCCCGCTCGCGCTGGGTGCCGCCCCTCTGGCCCCCCCCCCCCCCCCCCCCCGGCCCCCCCCGGGGGGTCCGCCCGGGCGGGGGGGACCGGCGGCGGGGGGCGGGACAGGGCTGGGGGGCTGGCGGAGGGAGGGGGGAGCTCTGGTCAGGACGCGAGTCCACCTTTCCAGTGCTTATATACCCAGCGAAGCATCCCAAACACGCACCCCCGGGCGCGCGGCCCCTGCTCCTGCTCTTCCCTCCCTGACCATATTTAGTCAACCACGGCAAAAAATAGCCCGTCAGCTGGAGCCTGCCGAGCAGGGCTTGGAGTTCAATCGCTCCTCGCAGCCCATTGACTACTGGTCCTGCAGGGTCCTGACTCTGCCTTTTTTTTCCCCTCCGCTATTTTTAGCTAGGCCAAATAAAGAGGGAGCTCATCTTACTACTCTCCACCGGCCCGAGGTTTCACGGGGCCCTGGCTATGTTTGGTAAGCGCCAGCGTTGAGAGACACAGAGTGGAGACCTTGTCCATGCCGGAGAACCTTTGGCTCTCTCCCATATTTGTTCTTTTCCTCTCCTTTTCTTTCTTTCAGTTGTATTTCTTGTTCCATGGTAGAAAGGATTTCAGGTGAAAAGGTGGGGAAGAAGCTCAGGGGATCCCGATTTTCATGTTACAGAGGGAAGAACTGGGTTTCAAAGATCTCATGCTGGGGCCAAGTCCTTCACTACAAGGACTTGAGCACCTCATTGTGTGGCCACATCTGTCCTCCCGTATCTCCAAAGGTGCTGAGGGCGGGAAGGGTGTAGGGCTTTCTGTCCTAAATGGAGAGCACTGGGGAGCCTCGTTACTCGCCAGGGAAGCCCCTCTGTCACAGTGGGTTAATGTGGGTCACCAACACAGCGGTGTCTCCTGGGTCTTGAGGTCACAGGATCTTTCCTGCCTCCAAAGTTTCATCCAGCAGTACAGCAAGGAGGGAAGATTTTGGCAGCAGAGGCACTGCCCTTGGCTTGCACCCAGAGAAGCAGGTGAATGTCTCTAGAAACTTGAGTTAAACCCAGCTTCAAAATAAAGATGTCCAGAGACCTGGGGAGGTCACCTGGGGAGAGCAGATAAATGATGACAGACATGGCAATGGCTTCATTCAGCCAACCTGTCCCGCTTGCTTGCAGCAGATCCCCATTCTGGACCACCTCCTGAATGCAATGGCTCCCCCTCTTCCCTGCTCACCCCGGGTCTCTACACCACATTGAGGCTCAACCAGAAGGACCATGACACCTTCTCAGACCCCAGGAGCACCTCACGCTGCTGGCAGACCACTGCTGTGGGCAGCTTTGGGGGATCAGGGCTGGAGGCACCAGCATCTGCCAACAGGTGCTGGGGTGGTGGTGGCTGGATGTGGACTGGGGTGGGAAGTTTGCAGGAACCCCAGTGAGGTTCCCAAACACTCTCTGCTCCCATCAGTGATCCATGAACGTGGAGTGATGTGTGACAGAGACATCCATCCACAGGATTTGTGCTCTGCTGCACAGAGAGCCGGCACTGTGATCCCAGTGGATACCTCCATGTAGGACATCTGTGTGACCCTGTCAGGCAACACTCATCTGAGGCTGTTGTACTTTCTGGGAGCTGATAGCAAGTCATTCAAGGATGGGAAATGCCTGCAGGGACCACCCCATAGTGCCACGGAGTGGGAAGGGCTCCCAGGAGATCCCAGCGGTGCTTCCCCATGCCCTCATGTCTGAGGTCCCCAGCTCTGAGGACAATGCCAGAAATAGCCACTAAGGGTGACACGTCTGCTCTCTGTCCTGGGCTGCTTTGTCTCTTTCTCTGTCTCAGCCAATGGGTCTCCCAAACCTGCTCTGAGAACTTGGATTTCCCTCTCCTGCAGACAGGAGGTTCCACACCGTCACTGTTCAGGTAGTCCAGGACAGGGTATGTGGCAGCAAAACCATGAAGTCTGGTGTCCCTGACGAGCCAAAACTATCTCTGCAGCGACCACAAAATAAAGGAGAGTTCTGTCTGACCCCAGAGACCAAACCTGCCACCCCTCATGGGACTGGCAGTGGGGACAGCTAATAGGAGACCCTCTCCGCTGTCCCCACTCCTCTGTCCTAACATAGTCCTTGTGACCACCAGTGTCCCCTCTGCACCTTCAGCTCATTTCCCTGTGGAACAGCTGGGAATTTCCCTGCAACATACAAACCTCTGTTGTTTTGTTTTCCTTCTGTTTTGCATCACTGCAGGGATGTCCAACCTGCTTCCACTCGGACATCAACCAGGACTGTCAATGCTTTCCCAGCACATGCCCTTTCAGTGACTGGAGCCATGGAAGTCCTGACTCACCCCAGAATCACCCCAAATTCATCCAGGAAGGCCTTTACGCAAAATACCAGCCCAGCCAGCACAGGGTAACTTTGCCTGTTACCCTCTGGGGAGCATTTGGGGCTTTTGAGAACCCAGGTCCCAGAAGCGACAGGTTCTCATGCTATTTTGGGGCCCATCTGAAATCACAAAGTCCCTGGGGTGCTCAGTTCCCCGTGCCCCAGTGGGACCCTGCCCCAGTGGCAAGGAAGCTGTTAAGAACCACTCACTGTCACAGCCACAGTCGTGCCCTTGTTTGGATTGAGTGAGTTGTTATCACATCCCTGACAGGTTCCCTGGGGTTGAGAATCCATCCCAGCACCAAGATATGTTGGAAACAGGAGCAAACTATAAACGGAGATGAACCAAAAGGAAATCTCTGAGATGCGAATTAAGAGACCATTTAAAACCCAAACCTGCTTTTTGCACACAGATTTCTTCCCCTCACTAATTGCTTCACAATCACACTCATCCTTGAGTTCCCAGGGACCAAAATATGTGTGTTCCTCTCCAAAACATGTGGCATCTTTTTATCAGGACTTGGTTTGGCGCTTGCTCCATGTGCTGATAACACTGGGAGTTTGGCATGCAGAAAGTCCTGGGAGAGATGGGGCCTGAATGTGCAACCACCACAGCCTGACAGGCTTTATATATATATATATATATTTGCATATGCTTATACATATATGCGTAATAATAATATATTCATGTGAGCACATAATAATTCTACATTAAAGCTCCTTTAACTGAAGAAACCTGAAGAAGCTGCACGGCAGACTATAAAACTGAACCAGTTCAAAATGATATGTGAGAGATTGCAACACTCCAAACAAAATGCAAGATGTTACTTTAAAAGAACCAGGCTTGGGCTTTTGAATTTATGTAACCTAAACTGATTTTGTCTGTTTGAAATTGTTGTTGCGTGTTGAGAATCTCAAAGAGGTGAGAAGCAAAGCTGCAGACATTTCCTTTGGAGTCCAAGATTACAAGCCCCTTTGCTTCTCCCTCCAGCTCCAAAGCTCTTAATGGTTTGCTTCATTTTATTAACAGCAGACAAGAAAAAAAATTCTTCCTTGGAGCCTGTGTGAGGTGACAAGTTGGATAATAACAGCTCCTTTGGAAGTTTTTATAGTACATTAGGCAAACATAGTGAATGTTTATAGACTTTTAAAAATGCTGATTATATAAAAATGCATTTATAGCCTTCTAAAATACCAAACTACTGTAATATAAATATTTCCAATAATAAAAAAACTAAAAATGCTGATTATTGGCCAAATTGGAGCAATTTTTTAATTGATTTCTGCTTTTCTTTGGGCCAAAATCTGATCTCAAACCAAAGACTGGCCAGTACCCTGTAATATGAGTCGGGTCAATCAGGTTTTCATACCCTGCAGAAGATGCTGCACTGTCCTGGGATGAAGCCAAAGTGGCTGAACCATGCACCCCGCTCACCCTCCCAGCACCCCCAAACACCTCCAGCTCGAGGGAGCTCCTGGAAAAGCTGGATATCTCCCAGCAACCTGCTGGCCCAGCCACCTTCCCACCTCACTGGTGATGAGGAGGATCTTGGTCACCCAGTGGTTGGTCTTCCTCTGCTCTCCACAAGAACTTGGATGAATAATTAATTGTTTATTGGCACAGAAGCTCGACTGTGGCTCTGTCCTGTTCCTAGCTGATAAGGTTGCTGGGGATGTGCCTTCTCTCTTTTTTTGTCTTTTTTTTTCTTGCTTTGACCCAAAATTCCATCAGTAGGTAGAATGAGCTTTTGCCAACAGCAGTTGTCTCAACACAGATAAATTCTTTCAAGAAATTGAGGTCTTGAAAAATTGGCATGTCCCTACCAAAAAATACCCCAAACACTTAATGAAAAACTAGTTATTATTTACTTTATAGCAACAATCTTTTGTTGTTGTTGTTGTTGTTGGCTTTGTCTTTCATTAGTAATTGGAAAAGAGCTTTGGAGCTGCCTGTGAAGTCCCCCAAGTCATCATGAGATCAGTCTTTTACATTATACAATATACAGTTTAACCATAAAGAACAGTGTTTATTTCCATTTCTTCTTCCTGAAGCAAATTTTCTTTCTTTTGGTCATTTAAATTTGGGGTTTTTTTCTAATAAAAAGCACCTTTTTTGTTGTTGTTGGGAAGTGTTCCACCTCCCCAGTAATGGAGCCCATTGTAAATTTTCCCATTACTTAAAGAATCCCAGCCCCGATGGAGAGGAAGGATGGGGGGAAGATACTGCCTGCAGCTCTCCCACCAGATGAAAGCAGCAACTGTATCACCATTTCAAAATATAACCATGCTTAAAAACACATCTCCTAACTTCTCCCAGAGGCCAACCCCAGCCTTTTCTGCTGTACATGGATGTAACAGGTTTCAGTGACACGCACAGTTCATGTGGTATGATGGAAAAGGTGGGCTGGGTTTTTCCCCCCATTGTTTTCCCTTTCATTTGGTGTTTCTGGCAAGAGAAAGAAAATAAAGTTGTTTTCAAAACGAATGGCAAACACAAGTGATGTCCATTGACAGGACAGTGTTAACACACCCTTTCCTTTCAAAATCCTCATGTAGGAGACAGCAGTGTGATGCTCTCCCTTGTTTAATTGGGAAACTGAGGCAGGAGAGGAGGTTGCTTTGCCTGGGGGGGAGCAAGGAGGCAGCAGGGGAGGCCCCGGGCAGCTTCCCCACATTGTCCCAGTGAGCTCTGACACCTCCTGGGCTTATCAGCATCTCACTGTTGGAGGATGAAACTGTGACATTGCAGATAACTGAGCCAATTACCCACCAGCTGGCCTGAGTCCATTCACATGTTGTGGGCTTTTTTTTTTGTTCAGCAAGATGTAAGGGTTGGGTTTTTCTTTGACTTTTCAGAAGTTGTGAAATACAGCAGCCGGCCGCTCTCATAATGATGAAATATGGCTGTTTCATGGGCTAGCTGGGAGGTTTTGGGTATCTCTGTATGCACATATATGCAAACCCAACACATTGTGTCTGCAGTTTGCTTGTGTAATGTAATACTCTTGTTTTGGAAGGTATTTCTCTGAAGATGCTAATGACCTCACCTCCCAACATAAATGTTTTTCAATTATTTGAGGGGTTTTTCTCCTTCATTGTTGGAGCAAAATTAACAATGGTCAAGACTGAAGTAGAACAAAATATTTTCATAGTGCTCTGTTTGTTTTTAAAGTGCCTGTCTCAGGTCCTTGGCTCGTACTGTAGTTGCAAAAGATTATGCCATCATACTCGAAGGGAAAGAACAAAGGACCACTCATAAATTTAACGAAAACACCCATATTTTCCAATCTGTCTGATCTCTCTGAAACCTGGGATCTGCTTTTGTGTCAGAGACATTTATGTCTTCTCCACTGTCCTTCCAACAATAAGTGTTCCAGCAACAGGGATTGCATTATATACTGTGGTTTTGTTTGTGGCAGAACAAAATTAAATGAGTACATAAATTACTCTGCTCCTGGAATAAAGAAACAAGCAAAAGAGCGCTGTTGCCTTCTTTTTATTTATTTATTTATTTTTTAAAGAGGCTTTTTTTCTGATAGGATGAGTTAGATTTCCTGAAACCATGTGCAAATTAAAAAGTTCACAGTTCAGGCTTATTGTGAAAGCTAAATCTCAGCCTCATTTTGAGAGGTGGCGTATTTAGGAAGACACATTTGGATTTATATAAGAACTTGTAATTGGTTTCCCTCATCTTCCTCAAGTGAGCACGCGTCCCGCTCCCTCCCAGAGTAACACTGGTGGTGTTTAACAGCATAAAAGGAAACTTGTGGCTTGGCGCGTGCTACAGAAATGTCTTCTGATGATCATGGAGCTCTGCAACATCCATCTGAGAAGACCCACTACCTCAAATAACTCGCTTCCAAAATGCAGTGGTGCCCTTTGCAACCCAAGTGCACCCTGATGCAGGGCACTGTCCTCAGAGAGGTTGTGAGGAGCAAGAAGAGCATCCTTGGAGGGATGAGGACTGCAGCAGGGGCACTCTGGTGGAGATGGTCCAAGTCCTCTTGAGCACCTCCACACCATGGACTGAGCACAATCCTGCTCTCAGGTTTCGTTATCAGGCTCATCCACTGCAAATCTCAGTCCAGGAGTGCCTGGGGTCTCTGCTGATGGCTGGCCAGAGGCAGGGATGTACAGACTGTTTTGGGGGCAGAGGAACTGGGGGAAGATGGGAGAGAAACCAGATCAGGAGCTGACATGAGAGAGGCACAGGCTGGTGGGAAAAACAAAGTGCTGGAAGGGCTCTGTGCTTTACTGCTCAAACACATCTTTTCCGTGAGTACAGGATAAGGTAACAAGGTGCATGATTTATTTAGCACAGAGAAAGCAGCTGTTCAGAGGCAGTGCAGGAGTTTTTAGGCAATCATGTTCAGTTCCTGAGGAGTCCCATTTACAAATGCTCACTGCTTCGTTTTACCCCCTCCCTGCCTCTTGCTTCCCTGCGGTTGTCTCGCCTCAGCCTGTGCTGTGCAGATGCCTCAGGCTCTCACTCAGCCCTTACTTCTGCCTTCACTTCAATTCCCTGAAGTTCTTGGGACTGCCTGGCTCTGGGGTTCACCCTACCACCTTTATCTAATCTAGGAGACAGTTTCTGAGTTTCTCACAATGTGTGAACCAAGGAATTCCTGCAGCCCTGTGTGGAGGGCATTAAAAACAAGCAACCACTGCAGCCAGGGTCAGAAGTGAGGCTCTCTAAGGGACCTCTTCCAGCAGCTTTGTGCCTGGTGCTCTGCTAAGCCAAACCTTTGCTCAGATCAAACCCTCTACAAGTCCCCCTTTCCTACAGGGTTAGTGTTCCACCCCAAAATGCATTATGTACGACTTGGATGCATGGCTATGTATGGGGTCAACCTTATCCACACAGATAAGTTTCTCCTCTTTTGTCCAGGGCTGGGAATGAAAACCACATAACTACCAGACAAGTTTCAGTGGTGCAGAGTTCACCAGCTCATGGGGCTTGAGGCTTGAGAGTCACCTGGGAAGCACAGCATGTACCCTCAGCCCTTCTACAGAATTTCTAAGTGATCTGGAATTAACTGTTCTCCTGCAAGTAACTCACTAATAGACATGATTAGCAATTAAGAAAAATATTATTATCTGTCACATGGGAATGAGGAAATATTCATTGCAAACCTGTGCATGACAGCAGTAGGAAAAGGGTCCAGGAAGGCTAAGAAAATGCCAGTGAGACAATGTCAAGGAGGTTATCATGGGCAAAGACATAATGATGGGAGAGAAAGCCAACAAGATGATCCATGAAAGATGGTAATGAACAGCAGTGCCAGACAGCAGAGTGTGCACCATGTTGCACCTACAGGAGAAGGTAATTTATCATCAGATATGGAGAAAAGTTCTCCTGAAAGATCCAAGAATCCTTTAATAAGTCAGGAAAAAATTCAAGAACAACAACAAAAAAAAAAGTAGATGAAGCAATTAGCAAAAATAATTTAGCAAAGCAAGGTGCTACATACTCATCATTACAGGCAGCTCAAAAATTTGCCATTCTTAACTCTGCCTTGTGCAAAGCCTTCCACCACTGGTCTGAAATGTCTGAGGAACTTTTAATGCAGTCCCTGCCCCTGCCAGACCTTCAATGATGATTAGGCACCAACCCATTCAGACAGATAGGTGCTTGGTAAGGTTTCCAAAGGCACAAGCAGTTAATTAGATGCTCACTTATGGCAAAGAGCTTCTGAACTGTGGCTGAACTTCCTCACACATTATAAGAGACCCACGTGCCTTTGGAAATCTGCTCCTTCCAGGTACACTGATGTGCCTCCAGGTAAGCATGATGGACTTGGACTAGTTGTGACCAAGCCAGTTCTGGAAGATCCATATCCGAGACACCAGGTTAAGAGATGCTCAGATGGCATTTGACCACACCTATACCCTGGTCAGATATCTCCAGCCTGAACTTTCCCAGGCTATTGGGACACAACAGCTTGATGGGAGCTCAATTCATGTCTGTTAAGTTTCAAACTTATAGCCACAGCCTGAGTTCCTTTTTCTTAAAAAATGTGGTGCCAATGTAAGGGAATGTAAATGGTATTCTTTCCTGGAGCTGAAAAAGTTGGGTTAGTTTTTCATGCTCAGACTGCATCAAGATGCCATATAGTCAAGAATAACTAATTTCCTTTCAGTATTGTTGGAATTGGAACAAAGGCTGCTCCTTAGGAAGGACACAAGTAACCCTCAGACATGTTCTGATTGAAAACGACCATCTCATCTGAAATTGTAAAGAAATTCCCTTCTGAAACACATCTGGGAATAAATGCTCTAATGCAGATCTCTCTAAACTGACTGGCATTGGAGCCAAATCTAAGCAAACCAGGTTTAGTTAGGACATACCCCTCGTGAGCCATGAGCTTACAGTGGCAACAGGTTTTTGCCCATTCCTTTTGGCCATGCTTCTCTATTTATTTAGCATTAGCCAATTTATTCAAGTGTAAGTTAAGAACCAGTGGATTATAATAAATATTTATTGAATTTTAACAAATCTGTAGGACTTGTGTGTATATTAATCCTCATTATAAGTGCTGCCACTTGCCATTTAACCTACAGTAGCTGTCTTCCAAATTTATTATATTAAATACATATTTGAGATGACTAATTTACAGCATTAGCAGAATACATTTATGTCACATCCCATATTGCCTGCTTTTGCAGGCTCCTTATGGAGAATTTCTCATGAACCAGCCAACATGCCCCAAAATTGGAAGCGAAATGAAAATTGTGAAAAGTTCACTGACCACCTTGTAAACCAGAAGTCCTAGAAAAACAAACCCCAAACCTGTGGAGGACACTGCTAAAGACAAAGGTCTCCTTGGAGGTTGAACTGGGGAGCAGATGTCATAACCTTCTCCTTCCTGGGGCCATCAGGGGTCCATGTCTTTGCTTCTGCTGCATGTTCTGCTGCATAGATAGAAGTCAAATACCTTCTGTCTGCAGTTCTTCCCGTGAATGCAGTTGAATTTGGCTTTCAGGCTCAAAACTTAATGAAATGACCACAGGTCGTGAATGCCTAATCTACCTTTCTTTAGGAATCCATGCCAAGAAGCCTGAGGGTCCTCATCTAAAACTCACCGCAGCCAGTAAAAGGCTCATTTTGATGCCAGTGACACAGGCTCTGATTTTCTAAGTCCAGCCTCTAACAGCACCTGTTAGATGTGTTTTTGCACACATCTGCCTTGGGATTGCAATTTTCCAAGCAAACCCTGGATCTCTTCTTGGGTTTTGTGCTCGAATCCAGTGTGCACCACAGTGCATGGGCAATGAGGTGTGTGCCCATTCCAAGGTAGGGGTGAGGTGTGTTGTTCTGCTGTAATGGCATGGTAACTCCATTAGAAATAATGGTAATTATATTGTGACTCACCTTTACGCTACCACATTATATCCTAATGACTGTTCAGTTAATTCATTTTTATTGTCTGTGTCTTGGAATGGAGTTTTGGACTGTGCTGTTAATGCACTGGAAATTAAGAGTGTACGTGGGCCCATGGGGTTATCTGTACCCAGCTGTGTATTAGTGTTCCTACCTATAACAAAGAAATTGTGAAATCAAAAGGGATTTAGGCAAGGAATAGGAAGTGGAGCCCTGTCATGGGTCCATCAGGAATGTCACCCTTGTTGGGAGGCAGTGGGAAGTGCAAACAGGTTCCTGCTGCACAGAGCTCCCCAGCAAACTCAAGTAGGTGTCATTGGATGCAGGAAAAGTAGAGCAGCAATTGAATCATTGCCTGTTTTGTAGGGGAAGGTGACTGTGAGACACACTGGCAGTGTGTACAAAGACAAACTGCCTGGGTCTGCCCAAACTGCAGCCCCAGCCCAGGATTCTTCTTTGTGCTGAGAGATAACAACCAGGCTCTTGGCTGAAGCTGGAGCTGGAGCCTTCCCTCCTCCTACTTTGTTTACAAGGAAAGGGCTCCTTTTGTCTGTTGCATTTGTGGTTCATTATGGCCATAATTTATCTGGGGACAGTGTTTTTGCAAGGTGCAAATTACATTCCTCTAGGGAGGACCTGGCTTCAGAGTGGAGTCGCCACCTCTCCGGTTCGTAGCTCTCCATCCACCCAGACTGATCACCGCAGGTATTTTTAGAAGGTCATTCTGAAGCAGTAATTTCATCTAGTGATTTTATCTTCTGCCTTTTAGCAAATATTGTTATTTTTTTTTCTCCCTGCTGTTTTAGATGGTGACAGGTTTTAATGTCAACTTCAAATTACCCCATATTTCTCAGCCCAGTTCCTGCGCCAGGACCTCTGCTGACACACGGAGTCACGCTGGTTGTCATTCTCAGCAGAGGGACCAAGACCGTGTGAGCCTGGATGAATAAATTTCTTCCTTCCCTTTTAGAGGTGGTCCCTCGAGACCATTTTTTCAAGCAGAGGGATTTTCCACTCTGCAGGACAAACAGTGCCATTCATAGAAAAAATATGTTAATGGAAGCGAGCTTCATGCCAGAATCTCTCTGCGTGTGTGTCAGCCTCAGCAGCAATGACAGTGCAGCTCCAGCAACAGGCTGCTTCAGCTAGCCAGCCTTGGGAGCTGCTAAAGGAGAAAATTTTCTGTATTTTTCTCTACCCTAACAAAGTAAATAATGCTTTTCTTTCTCTTTTATTCAGGATTATTTTTTTTCATTTTTCTTTAATTGCAGGCATCGGATTCACAAGGGCAAATTTGGTCTTAATAAAAAAAAAAAAGAAAAGAAAATCCATGTTTAAAAGAAGTACGCCCATTTAATAACAGCTATTTTAAGGCAGGTCAAACCTGCAGCCTGAAAACCCTTGACACGAGTGTCCCTTTGATATATTTCGTTGGCCAACAAAGGGTTTGATGTAAACTGATGTACAGCTTTTAAAAGAGCAAACTGGATTGTAACAGCTGATAATCTCATCTTGTTGAAGGACTTGCCTCATGTTCCCTTTAGCTGGAGGCTGAGGTCTCCAACAGGAGTTGGAGACAGCAGCCACATCTCATGGGGCAGCAGAGTGGAGTGATGCTTTCAAAATCCCTGCAGAGAGAGTCAACCAGTCACCCAGTTCCAAGCTCATTTAACCCAACATTGCTTAATTCTCCTCTCACTGGTGAGAACAGCACCTGGAGCCAGTCACAAGCAACTCAGGGAAGATTGGGTTAGTTTTTTCTGCAAGGTCAAGGAGTCTCAGGCAGGTCAAACACCATTGCCCTGCACCACAGCTCCATCCAGGCAGTGTGGGAGGTGCACCAGCCCTGATGGAGTAGCACTCGTGTTGTAGGTGGCCAAGTGGGAATGAGCTTCTCATGGCAAGCCCAGCCCCACTCCTGCCTGATCCTCCCACCCATCTCTCTTCCCAATGTCACTGCAAGCAATGTGTTTTCCCCAGGAAGGTGCCCAGATGGAGGCAAGGAAGACAAAAGGAGATCACTGGTACTCCCAGAAGTCTTGAAGTCAACAGGTACCACTGTGAGCAGTGACAACTCTTTACTCAGAGCAGGGCCTTGCACCACCATGAAGTGATTTTCATGCCAGTAATGGGACATATATCCTGGTCCTGGAGCTTTTTCCAGTCCTTGGAACACTATTAACACAGAATTTTGTCCAACATGTCCTAAAGGTATTAGTTACATTTACTGGTCTGCCAAATATCTATTTCTTTCTGGTTTGGCAGGGAGCATCTCATTCGGGAGAGAGATAATTGTCTGGCTCAATAGCTGATCTGTTTTCTACCCAGTGATGGTTTCCTTTTTTTGAAAATTGATGATCGATCAGTTATGTTAAGGATCATCAGGTGTAATATTTACCACATATTATGTTTATTCCAGCGTGGGAGGAATGCATTAGACTTCATATCATTCAAAGGGGATATTTCTGATGTAAAACTGTGCTGCATTAATGAGACTACCCATCAAGATGGATGGGTCAAATTAAAGTAGAACAAATTGCAGACTCCTACTTAAAAGTCACACTGGAACCTCCAGCCTACATTATTTGTAAAACTCAAACTGAGACCGTTTTTGGCTCAGACATGTTTACATTCTTATTGGAAAATATATTAAACTGTATTTAATTATATTCGTGTGAAAGGCTGTATAATTTTTTTTTTGCTTGATGTCACCTGAGACAACTGAACCTTGAGTTCAGGACTTTAAGATACTACTGTAATTCAAATACTGATATTATCTCTGCAAGATAGGTCTGGGCATGGAAGTAAAGCCTTTACTCTTTTCCAAAAGAATCACAGTGATTTAGGAATCATTTCACCTCCTTTTGTTACATTTCAAGATTTACATTATATTTTAATAAGTCTGTCACACTGTACAGACAAAAGGATGTTCAGCTTCTACTGTAATTAAAGAAAATCACTGCAATGGATAACATCAACTCAGCAGATTTCAGTGATCTTGCTTTCAGCACTCCAAGCTCCACTGCTCCTTGCATACTGAACTAAACCAGCACCAGTCTCCAGGTGCCGCTCTCAGGGTTCATCTCTCCCAAATTCAGCTTCTAAAGACAGGCACTAAATTAGTCAGAGCCTCATTGTAGGATGATTTGTCCCATGCCAGCTTAACCACCTGTGTTCAGCCTATTAATGCCTTCTGCTCTAGCTCTGGGAGCAAACTGGGCAGGAGGCTGGCAATGTGTCTCTAGCAACAGAAGAACTATCACTTTGATGTGTCCCAAGGAAATCCCATTGGAGAAAAATGCTTTTGGTGCTCCTATTAGCATCCCTGGCTGATATCCAGAATTTCTCCTGGAATTTCAAACTGAAATCAGCTTGTTAGACCAGAGCCACTCCTGTCTACAATGACCATCACCAGGTCAGAGCATCCCCCTGTAGATGTGGAAGAAATTTTTCCAGGGCCACATTTCATAGATTTAAATAGGCAGCAGATGTCCCCTTTAAGATTTTATTTCTTCCTCTCCCTAGACAAGTTAGCTGTGGAAAAAATCACCTATAGTTAAAGTTAGTCCAATGGAAACTGTGAATATTTTATTGTCCTTTGTGTGAGAAAGGAATTAAAGAAATGGATTTGGCCTTGATTTTTTCATTTGAACTTCTCTGCTTGAGCTGCACTTTTCTATTACCTCTGTGACTCTGCCTTCGTTATGTTATTAAAAGAAAAGTAATTTATGATTGCCAGTCTTGCAGTCTCTAATTATTTCTGGCTGTGCATCACAATTATTAACTTGAGTATCCACCCTTTTCCTAACAGGATAAAAGACATTCATCCTCTTTTGGGTGAGTTACTCTTAAGTAGCCATGTACCCGTCCTTACAAGCCACTGTCTCCGGCCAATAATGACACTTTCCCCATTTTGAAATGTTGTTTAAACTTTGGTGCAAGCCAAACATTGGATTTCCAGTGAAGATGAAATACAGTCACAGGTTACTTCAGGCTTGGGTTTAGTACCTGGGTGTCCTAAAGCATCTTGCACTGTTCATAGTCTCATTCAAGACCAGGCAATAAAGTACCACTCAGCAACAACTACAATATCAACATATCACTGCTGTTCTTCTTTTTTTCCCCTCAGTTGCACTGGTTTTCCATTTACTTCTGGTGGGTAATGAAGACATCTGTTCTCATCCCAACAGCTCTCTGCAACTTGCATTCTGGGAAATGGAATGGCAGTATTTCAGCAATTTTGATCAACTGAGAAAATACTGCCCTGTATTTATGGAGGTCAGGACAGTCATTATATTCAGGACATTTCTATGAAAAGTCTCAAGGAATGGGCGATGAATGTGAAAATCAGATTTCTGAAACGAGTTCAGATACCCCAGAGATGTTTTACAGGTGGATCTCTAGCAGAAATGCCCTGGCCAGGTTTAGTGCTCATGGAAAGCAGAAAAACTCAAAAAAAAAAAAAGGCTGGGGAATCCCCCACCTTTCACAGCAGAAACACCAGAACCACTGGGGAAACTCACTCTGTGTGGGTAAGTGTGCATTCCCCAGCCCCCATGTCTGCCAGCCCCTCCACTGACTTGTGCTGGAGTAAAAGCCTGGGAAGTGCTCTATTGAATTCCAGGTTTCATCTGTATCATTCATTTTCTCATGTACCAACACAAAAAATATGCTATCTGGCCCAAATACAGCAATCTAAGTGCTCCATGCCAAACCACACATCTCCCTGAGCAAAGCCAGGCTGAACTGCTTTTTGGGTTCAATCTCTCACTTTTCTGTAAAAACACCACTTGTCTATAAAGCACCTTGTTTTTATCATCTCTAAGATAGCCTTTATGGTAGGTGTAACTACATGCAAAAGAAGGAGGGGGGCAAACCCTTTAAGCATTTTGCATTTATAGTTATATGCATCTTTATTGCACAGTCAGTAAAAATCCCTGCTGATTATGTCATTGCTGAGGCAATCAGGTGCCAAAAATATTTTTTTTTATTTCATCCGAGCAATAATCATTTTCTGCCTGAACAGTAGACCCAGTTATTGTTTCTTCCCTTATGTTTTCATTAATTAGAAGGAAGTGGAGAGGTAACAAACGACTCCCTGGATGCTGAAGTGTACATTTTTCACTGTCAGGTTATAAGAGGCAATGGGCAAAGACAATATATCCTGTCAGATGTGAGAGTACTTATTGTCAGCAGGGCTTGTAAAAATAGCAAGTGAGGTAGCTTTTCTGGATGGAGCTGAAGCTATCTATGGATGGAGTTTAATCTGACTAATTATAACTAAAGACTTTGGCAAACAGCGTCATGTAGCTGTGAGAATACTGGACAGTGCTTTTTTTCCTATCAAGTCCATGTGAATGTTAATGTGTGTAAGTGTAAAATCGACTTCTATTAAATCTTCTAAATTGCCATGCACTTCTTCACCCGCAATGCCTCACTTCTTCACAGCAGCGCCGCGGAGTTCCTGGTAAAAGTATTAAAACTCTTTGAAACAGTCATATATCTTCTGGTTTACAGGAAGTGCTTCAAGTGAAAAAAAAAAAATAATATTTTCCAAAGAGCAGGGAGGAGAAGGGAGTTTCATCTACAGTTAAACGTCTGGCCAGGCTCCGTTTTATCGACCAGTTCTCTAAATCCCACCACAGTGAAGGTAGCCTTGCTGGTGGAGATGATATTCCTTACTGGAGATGTACCAAGGAGGAAACACTGGGGCCCGTACCTTGCCATGGGCATTTCAGGGAACTCAAGAAGCTTCTTCTGACTCTCTCTTGTCAAGATACAGCCCCTCATACCAATGCTGGGGGATACAGGAGCCCGAGACTGCCAAGACTCCCCAGCCTGACTCCCAGTTAACTGTGGATTCGTGGGTAGCCTTTGCTCCCAGGATGAGGAGTCAGGTGGCACATGGACATGAGTACTGTGTGGAATGGGACGCTGCATGGAGGTGAACACTGTCCTGTGCACCCTGAGCATTGCCCCAGCCCCTGTGCCAGCTGCACTGCCTGCACTGGGGTCACCCCACTGCTTCCCCAAGATCCCCTTCAAGAGCTACTGCAGAATATGAACACAGGCAAGAAAAACCAAGCTGGAGCTTTTCTGGCATGCAAACCATAAGTTGAGCTCTGCTTTTTTTCTGCACTGGTGAATCTCATCTTAATTGCATCAGGCTGTTTAAGATTCCTAGATGCAGAGCCTCCGTAGCCATAGCCATTCCCACCTTTCTCAGCCCAAATGCTTTGTTAAAACCACCAGTCACCCTTTGGTTTGGCAAGGTCTGAGGAACCCCTAAGAGCCAGGAACAGGCTCTTCAACTCCATGTGAGCTGTTTCATGCACTTCTCAGAGCACTGTGAGAGGGACTCTCTCCAAGACCACCCCAGTGTTCAACACCCTGCAGCCCACAGTCACAGAGGACTTCTTTTCTCCTGTACAGGCAGAGTAGTGTAGGCATCTAGAAATCTAACAAGCTGATCATTAGCAATGCAAAGCACTGAGCCACAAACCAAGCTCCAGGCCTGGGGAGAGGAGGCAGGAGAGAAAACCTGTCATGCATGACAGATGTGAGCTGCACCACTTAGTGCACATATGGTAAGGAGCACTGTCAAGGGTGGGGAATAGAATAGAATAGAATAGAATAGAATAGAATAGAATAGAATAGAATAGAATAGAATAGAATAGAAATCATTTTATGTCGTTATTGTGTATCAATATGTGCTTTGCAGGTTACCAGCTTCACAGATACATCTCCATTTTTAAGACATCCTATTTTCTGTTCTAAGAGCAGCAGCCATGAAATCCACTCTGTACATGCCAGGAAGAGGATGATGTTTAGGCAACTGAAAAAACCTTAATTTATTTTATTCTGGTGATTTGTTTTTGCTGTCTGAGACGGATCTGAAACTTTTTCTTAGTTTTCTAATGAATAGATAGTTACTGACTTAGCAAAGTTAATATGCAGTAAACAGCAGCAGAGTTACAGCTCAGGTGCTCACTGGTTTAATTTGAATCTTCCTCACTGGCTTCATTGAGGTTAAAGACCAACCCAGGCAAAATCTCGCCCAGCTCTCTTGGCAGTGTCTGTCCATAAATGCTGTGGTAATATTTCCAGTGTAAAGCTGTGGGTATTTCACAATTTCACATTCCAGAACAACTATGATGACTGCTGAGAGCATTTGCTTGATGGCATTGCTGCTGCTTGGATGGCTCTTGGGGATATGTGTATTTCAAAAAAAAAAAAAAAGAAATGAAAGAAAAGAGAGGGAATGTGTAATAAAAAGAAAATTAAAATTTATCTGAGCTGAATGAAGATTTTATCTTTCATTCTGCCTAATCCCACAAGTGAAAGGTCAGCAATGACAGCGCTATGAAAAGCAAAAGGCTGTGGGGTGATACAAAGGAGACCTCCAGTAATTTCTAGCAGTTTTACATCAGACTGTGTCTCCAGCCCAGGGAATGAGTTGACACCAACCTGAGTGGCAGAGTCGTCACCCACAATGGCCAGGGAAGTCTGGGCTCTGTCCCAGTGTGGCCTGTTCCTGGAGATGTAGGCTGTCCCTTGGGTCCTGCCCCACAGGGTCCTGCTTCCCCCTTAGAGCATTTCTTTGCCACCACTGGGCAAGCCTGGCATGGTCAGAAATACCTCTCCATTCCCAATAGTGTGCTAAAATCTCTGAGAGGGGCCTGTCCTTGCTGCTATGTCATAAAACACATCTATAAAATGACGAAGGATGAGAGACAATAAAACCAGGAAAGTGGCATTGTGTGCAATTGAGCCTTTTGCCTGTCTGAGAAATAGTCTTGGAGTTGCCTTTCCACCATGTGTGATGGGTTTTGAAATGAAAGATGAGGACTGAGCAAACCATGTGGCCATCAGGCTGCTCTTTGCCCAAGGACATCCCTCCTCAAACCCACGCATGCTGCTGGCAGCTGCCAATCACTGTGAAGAAGATATTTTATGGCCTCAAAAATATGAAGTCTCTTGCGACACTCTGCAGTTTTTATTCCCCCTGCCTGATTCTCTGTGGCTGTTAAACACGGTGGACATGGAAGGCCTTTCCCAGCGCATGCTCAGCATTGCAGCTCCCAGAGCCAGCAATGCCTGCAGTAATAAAAGGTGATTGCTTCCAAAACTGAATATCCCCTTGGTTTGGGTCATTCTTTTAATTGACTTCATTAAGAAAGGAAAGGCCCTATTTAAACATAAATTCATCTTTCTGGCAGAGTATAAGCAGATGTCATAAAGAAAACAACACATACTGTTTTTAACTCAAAACTTTAATACTAAATTGCATTAACTAATAACATAAAAACACCAACCATCTGGCTTTTTGGTGGGAGGACTCTAATTCCATTAGGACTTTAATAAATGTACTGCACTGTAGAGACATTTTACTCTGATAGCCTGGGCAAAAATGAGGAACGTTTACAAGATTAGTTTACGCAGCAGCCCTGGGATCTCTCTCTTGGAACGGTTTTAGACGGAGCCAAGGGGACATCACTGAAGGACAGAGATGATGCAAAAAGTACCAGCACTGGGGGACATACCTGGGGCTCTTGGGTGCCCTTAGTTACAATTCCCTGCCATGTGGACCTGCTGGCTCTGGCATTAGTGGGGAGTCCAGTCTTTCTGTGGAGTCAGCAGAAAAAATGCAGGAAAGGAGTGGATTGCTCCAAATCCTGACATCTTTGTCTGCCTGCGGTGACCATTGTCATACCCAGCACAAAGCCTTGGCCATGCCACAATGGTTTCCTTGTGCCTCACTCTTCCTCCTGCCAGCCCTGTGTGTTTGCCCTCCTGATACACACCCCAAACCCTCCTGTCCTGAGCAGATCACACCAACACAGAATGGGTTGGGTTGGGAGGAAACTTAGAGTTCATCTTGTTCCAACTCCCTTGCCATGTGCAGGGACACCTTCCACTAGACCAGGTTGCTCCAAATTCCATCTAAATTGGCCTTGAATGCTTCCAGGGATGGTGCATCTATGGCTTCTCTGAGCAGTCTGTGCCAGGGCCTCACCACCTTCACAGGGAAGGATTTCTTACTAATATTTACTCTAAACCTATCCTCTGTTAGTTTGAAGTCATTCCCCCTTGTCCTATCACTCCATAACCACATAAAAAGTGCCTCTCCAGCTCTCTTGTAGTTTCTTTGGGTACTGGAAGGTTCTATCCCACCTTCTCACTTGAGGCAGTCCATGTCAGCAGTCTGTCTGTCTGTTCAAGCCCTCATGCCCACATTAGTCACTTCTCCTTCCCTTTAGGTAAAGGAAGCACAGTGTAAGCATCATGCTGTTGACTGCCACATTCAAGCAAACATCACACTGATTGCAGGAAAGGTGGAGCCTGAAACACATCCAGTCACCAGCAGACTGAGTTTCTGAGCTGGTTAATCACTAGTAGCATGAATACCCTGGTGCACTGGCAGAATGAAGGATGCAGAGTCCCAGTTTGCTCTTAGGGTGTTATTAAGGTGAATTACCCTGCACATGCTGTGAGACAGAAGGACAACTCTGTGTCCTTCAGTAGGGTTGATCAACAAGCCCTGACTAATGCAACGTGCTGGTTCTTGGCATGCTGAGCTTCCCTGGATGAGTATCAAATGGGAATCAGTGAGGGTAAAACCTGACAGCATTATTTTTCACTGAGCATTAACACGTGACACAGAATTGTAGGTCTTCCTTCACATCAGTTTTGTTTTCCCTGGCTCTGTCTTCTCGAAACACACTAAAACCAGATCCTCACCTTTCCATGCACCCCAGCTCATCCCACAGTGAGAAAGAGTAAACAAACAAGACATAGAATATCCATGCATGTTACTATTAATATTTTTAACAGAACTCAGTAATGATGGGCATGTTTGGGTTATTTTGAATAAAATTAATTCCAAATTGTTCTTAATGCCGGATGACCCTCGTGATCACCTCATCACAGTAATTACTGGAGCTTCTTTAAAAGGCATCCTGTGCCCAGAAATATTTGTAAGTGAAAGTGCATTTCCACGTCAGTATCTTCGGAACATGAAGTCGATTTGCAAGGAGCTGCAGTGTCAGATGAAGCTTTTAAAAAGTTGGATGTCTTCCAGATTTTAATTTACATGATCATTAATACTGACTTACTCCAAATATATCAATCAGTATAAAAAACACCATGTCTCATTCCTGGTTCAGGAAAGAATCCTTAACCAGGTGAATGCTTAAGCATTTTCTTAGCTTTAAGCAAATGCTTAAGTCGTATTGAATGGCTCAGAGTTAAGCACATTTTCCACTGAGAGAGGGTTGGAATTAAGTCTTCAAAATGCAGCATCCAGATATGGTTTGAGGATAGATTCCCAGGGAAACCCCTGCATGTGGCACGGGTGATGATCTGCACCCCACAGCCCCTGAAATCTGAGCCTGAGCCATCCTGGGGCAAATGTGAGGGTTTCCAGCAGCCTGTTTGCATTTAGACACAGAGCTACCACCGAGCAGATGTAGCTTCTTTCATTAATGCTCCTTATTATCAGCTGAAATAATACTTCCCTCAGCTGCCAGCATTGCACAGCACGGTGTTACCGTCAGCCGGGAAACCCCACAATCCCTTTAACCCGGCGAAGGATGAACCTGGGGTTTTTTCAGACACAGAAAGCTATAATAAAGCCATCCAGAAAATGACAGGTTACAGGGCTCTGTGATTTGGAAACCGTTTCTATTAAGTTGCCTTCTTGTCTAGTGGCGGCGGGAGGGATGCTGATAGTGGGCCCCAGCCGAGCCCTCGAGCACGATGCTGCGAGAGCGGCTAAAGCCCCGGCTCTTGTCATCCTTGTACTCCTTGCTGTTAGTGTCATTTCTCTGTAATACATTGCAAAATAAACACCCTTTGGGTTTTCTACCTAAATCCACAATACAAACGGAGAGTTGACTTGAATTGCCTGGCTGAATCATTAGAAAATGCATGCTTTGGGGGGGGGGGGGGGGGG
>JAWWEW010000051.1:9639097-9806461 GCA_035583185.1 Anabacerthia variegaticeps
CCCCCCAAGAACAGAAGTACATTAGTGATCCCCCAGCTTGCCTTTGTGTCTTTTCTCTTTCAGAAATCTCTCATGTTGCTGCTCTCTGCATTTTTGTCACAGTATTGATACATGAAATAAAGCATAAATAACCTCCCTTTCTATTCTTAAGCCTTCGATCCCAGATCACTCTGAGCCTCTTGCCGATAAGACCATTTTCAGCATCCGCTGGCCTGGAAGTAGCCAACAACAGTCAATGAGCTTAGGAAATTTGTCCTGTCACCATCCAGGATGTGCTGTAATCCCATCAGGCATTTCTTTGGTCTTCTTCCAGGTGTACTGTGGGAATTTTTTCATCCAGAGATGAGCAGTCACAGGATGTGCTCAACATTTTGGGGCGTTTCAGTGGTACAGGCCATGCTGACACGCTGCCATTGGGTTTCAACATGGGGCTGCCTCACCAGTGCTGCTTGTGTTCTGGTGATAGGCACATTTTGGTGAACAGACGTAAATTAACCCAGAATTGGCCACATAAATAGCTAGTTTTACATTAATTGTGCTTTATTCTGCTCTTACACACAAAGGTTTCCATTTGCAGCAAGGTCACTGGTAAGGGTATAAAACTGATGATATATAGAAGAGGAAAAGGGGATTACTTGGTCCAAACCCATCCTGATTTTACTGCTGTCCACCCTTTTTGGTGTTTATGTGGAGCTCCCAGAGATGCTGTTAGCTCTTCCAATGAGGTGATTGCAGAATGATTGCTTTTCAAGGTCAACAATTTAAGTTTTACCACCCTTTCTCCAAAAGGACAAAGGAACAGCAGCAGGTAGGCAGAGATGCATAGATTAAGCAACATGATCAGCTGTTAATTAAAGTCCTTTAGGAGGAGGAAGAAGAAATTACTTAACCCTTCCCATTACCATGCAAAGTCTCTTATTAGGGGCGGTGTGAAATTTTCCTTTCCTGTGTGTCAAAGCATCTTATTCCTGTGCAGTTCCCATCCAAGTGTCTTATGTGCTCTTCTCCTCAGTTTTCTTTAGAAGTTATCAGACAGAAACTTCATTTTTACTCAATATTTCCTGGCCAGTTCAGTGTGTAATTGGTTCTCCTCTTTCCTCTAGGTGATTGAACAACAAACTTTACATATTATATACACACATGTATGTATATATATATGTATATATATAAGAGGGTTGAGGTGGAATGTACACTTCTGTTCTGCCTTTTATCCCTGCACCCAGGGTCTTTCCATGTTCCTGTGCACAAGGGCAGCTTTCACATCCTGAACCTGTGGGATTAAGCAGCAGAGCAGGATGCATTTTATCCTCTCCCTTAAGCCCACAGGAAACGCATGGCATGGGCTGTGTTCGATGGCACTGACAAACCAGTTCAAACCACTGTGATTTATATGCTTGAGAAGACCACTGTGCTCTGGTTCAACTAACATCAGGGCAGTAAATTAATTCTGCAAGGGTCCTGTCCAAACTTACATTGATTCTGATTTTGTTAAAAATCATCCATTAGCCAAGAATTACTACCAGTGTTAGTGGAAATGCTGTAGTGTCATTAATTGGAATTAATGGATGGGTAGTTTTTATAGGAGATTTGAATGAAGGCAATATTCCTCTCAAAAACCATTTTATTAGAAATTTGCTTGCCAGCTGTAAAAGGCAATGCCACAACAAGCCATTTCACAATGCTTTATCCATGGCTTGATGTGTTTTTAATTAAGGGAAGGCAAAGCACTTTGAAGTGTTTTTATTAAAAAAAAATAGCCATATAAGAGATAGTTATTTATTTACTCCATAATGGGGAACTCAGACCAAGAGAGGCTAGGAAGGGTCACAGTGACACTGTCCGTGTTTATTTACTGCACCCTGAATATTCTCTTCTGGGTATTTGAAAGGACTGTGGGTAGTTTTTGGTGCCTTATAAATTGTTCTACTCATACACTTTTCAAAAGTGAAAAAAAAAAGAGGATAATCTGCTCTAGCTCTTTTGTAAGAACAGCTTATAACCCTGGAGGGTTAATATTGGAACTGCTGGAATAGCCCCAGTCCTGACTGAACTGGGTCAAACCCAGCTGAGAATGACCCATTTTTTGCCCTTTCCAAGGTGGGCATAAAAAGAAGAAGATACAAACTAGTGATGCTCCACTGAAGTCAGAGGAGCTCTCCTGATCCATGATGTGTGAAGATCTTTTGCCCTGCCCTTCTCATCTCATGGGGATACAAGAAGCTCTTTTATATGCCTCTTCCATGGCATTTGAAGCATATTGCCAAGGTAGGAGAAGTTGGTGTTCTGCTTTTATGCTGAGGAGGCAGAGCTAGAGGAGGTTAAAGGTTTTGCTTTATACCACAGAGCAGGAGCTCACTAAGCTTATTACAAAATATCACCCTCCCACCAAGAGAATATGTGAGGGTTCCCTATAGCATTTACTTTAGCTTTGAAACAAAAACAGATTTTTTTTGAAGTGTTTCAGCACTACCACAGCTATTTGCTGTCTTCCCTTGCCTCTCCTTTCATCTGGGTGTTATTGATCTGCTTGCATTTCCCGTGGAATAACCTCCAGTGGCACAGCATCAGCATCCTGTATCTGAATCTGGCAGCGGGAATACACATGTCCTTTGTATGAGCTGTGTGCAAGAATTCTTCTTCTTTTAAGAGTGTGTATGTGTGTCTGTGTGTGTGTTTATTTGAAACAGCAAAACCTGACATGAGCCAGGGTCTCACAGAACCACAGTAGCACAGTTTAGACTGAGGTAAGGATAGTCTGTATTAAGCCATGTGTCTATAAACAAGGAAACTGCTCTTTGAAGCAGTTAAAGATAGTACTGTGCTCATCATTTAGGTGGATGGCTCATGCAAACACAGTGTTCACAGAGTCCCTGACCTGCCCTGGCCTGTGGAGCTCACCTGGAGCAGCAGTCCCCAGGCTCCTGCCCGCGGGAACGGCTGCGGTACATCAGCGCTGTCAGAAACCCTTCACAGTCACAGTCAAGGACACTCCACACAGCCGAGCCTACTTGGAAATGATCTTATTCCCTTTCTCTTCCTACATCACTCCAGCATTGCTCTCCAAACCATCTCGTTCTCCCCTAAACCTGTACACAGCTGCACTTTTTAGCAAACAGGGAGGCACACAGAACAGCACATCCCTTCGGCTCGCAGTGACCTCCTGCTCAGCTGTCTGCTCTTAGAAACAGGGGCTGGGGCCCATTTGTGCAAACACAGAGCTCTCTGTGGGTTCCACACACAGAAGGGATGTGAAGGACACACTGACTGTCCTTGGGTGGTGTGGTGGGCACAGGGTGCTCAGGGGCTCGGGCAGGCACAGTGGGCTGGGGACCCCCTGCCTGCTCCTCCCTTGTGCCACCGTGACCCTTCACACAAGAGTTAGGCAGGTTTCAGAAAGCCAAAGGGAAGCACAACAGGAATGAAATGGGGTTGTATGATCAGAATCCTAATTAGGGAGAAAATATTGGAAATATGCCATATTAGAAACGCTATTACGATTAATAGTGACAATACAACTCTTGGGAAATAGGCAAATTTACACAGTAGCTATACATAAAATTTACTTTAGCGTATTCCCCTCTCCACCTTGTTTGCACACTGTGATAACAAATTGCTTGTATACTGTATGGTGGTATTCTTTTTATATTTAAATATTTGAGCCAGCGATTCATTTTGTGAGGAAGGAAAGGCATGTGGAGGTCTTGGAGCTGCAAAGCAAAGTAATTGATGGGCTTTGATATATTTAGCAAGTGATAATGTGAAAAATGCCAAAAAAACCACCAAATATATGTGAACAAGAAGGTAAACACAGTAGGAAAAGCTTAGTTTGGGATTTCCTTAGCAAGACAGTGGTTCTGCATGTAAGACAGGAATCTGTCAATCATGGTACTATGTTTGTAAAGTTATTTTATCATTCAATTCTTCAGTTTCCTTATTAAAATTTAAAAAAAGTGGGGGAGGAGTCAGTGAAGCCTTTGAATGGTATTTCCACATCTGGCAATGAAAAGTATTTTTTGGTGGTAAACACGACAAAATTATTTACTGTTGCAAGTTCTTGCCATTTGACTGCATCATTGCCCTGTCAGACAAAACAGCCAACAGATATTTGCTGTATAACTGTATGATACGTTTATACACAAACATATATGTTTATACACCTATGCAATGCATGCCAGGCATATATTCCTCTCTCCCACTTTCTTCTCTCCACATATATCCATAGGTTCAAACAGAGAGGAAGGTGGTGTGGAGAATGACACTCGGTCATCATTAGTATGGGATAGCTGTGGAGCTCTCTCCTTCCATGGGTAATTAAAAGCTGCTCTGTGCTCTGAGCTGCAGGAGCCAGGAGAAACTCTCATTGACATGCAGTCCTGCAGCACCTGGCAAGCTGGAGGGCAGTGGGGAGCCCTGCTGCATCCCATCTTATCCCATCCCATGTGGGGCATCCAGGATGTGCCAGGAAGGATATTCAACGCCGCACTGGGCAGAGCTTCTGGGCTGGATTTGGCACTGGGCTGCATTGGCAGGAATGTGAGGACCCTCAGCTCCAGACTGGTGCTGGGGTAACCAATTTTCTTCCAACTAGTCGTATCAGTTGAGAGAGAAAAGGGAAAAAAGGGTTTCTCCTTGCACAGAAAAAGAAGTCAAAGGAGAAAACAGCACGCTGGAAGCTGTGCTATGGTGCAGGCAACAAGCAAACAGGCTGTCAGGAACTGACCTCAGGATTAGCCACAGGATGAGGCTTTGTCCCCTGGAACCAGCTTCATAGGTGAAGCTGCTCTCAACTTGAAAAGAGACAGGATGGGCTCTAGACCCTTTGAAAGGACTAAAAGCTTCCCTACTCCAGCCCAAGATCTTGAGAAGGCAGTGGCTCACAGCTGGCACATTCCAGGGCTACTGCCAGTCCCACATGAGGTACAGCCCAAGCATATCCAGCAGGATGATGATGCTACATTCACACACCAAGCAATTAGTCAAGCAAAAATTGATTTTCCCTCTCTCTTGGTTGTTAGGGGACATCCCTTCAACAAAATACAGCCAAAAATGCAACACCTTATTAATCCTCATTGGAAATGCAGGACAGATCCCCAGCTGGTGAGAGCTCTCAGAGCTCCCTGAAGCCTACAAAGGTTTTATCATTTGGATCAACTATAGATTGCCCCAAAGGCTTTAAAACCAACAATCCGCAACACCTGCACAATGCCTATAACTGATCATTCTCAAGACACCCACCTTCTTATTTAATAAAGACTTTCAAGTCTCTTTGTATTTTATTCATAGGAGCTGTAAAAAATCCAAGAACCTGGTATAAAGACTCATTTATTCTCTTCTGCATAGCACTATAAATTTACACTGCATTTGCAAACTAAAAGCCCATATCTTAGGGTCAAACAGAGCTCCAAAGTGAGAGCAAGAATGGCTTTCAAAAGGCCAATCTGTCCCAACTAGAGATCATGTTAAGAGCTAAAATTTACAGCCACAAATCCTAAAAATGAGAAATTAGATATAGAGTTTAGTTTCATTGTTAGAGCTGACCTGGCACTTTTTATAAAAAAACCCCAAACACCAACTTTTACTAGTTTACAGCAAACACAGAGCTGTTTCTGTGTTCATCTCTCTCACATGTAGCTATAGAGTGTGGGGAAATGGGGCTGGAAATGTGTTATGCAGTGCAAGGACCAGCACCATCGGGATAAATCCCAATGTGTGTTGCCTTGCATCCCATGCAAAATGACAACACCTAGGTGAGATGTTCTTCATGCTGTAAATACACTGGGGTGGCTTGAAACATTATTCACCCCTGTTACATGTCCTCTTGTCTCCCCTCACTTAAAGTCACCAGAGACTGTGACCCAGGAGTCATGTGCACCAGCACTGGGATCTCCAAACTGAGGCACCTTCAGCACTCAGCCCTGCTCTGCTCCCTTCTGTCTTCAGCTCCTGAATAGGCACTGGGGCTGTTTCCAGCTGGCCTGACCAATGTGGACACTGATACCTCTTAAAGTTCTTGGCTGCCCTTTCTTTCCATCAACAACCCCACTGCACCCATGAAATTCCCCAGTCTCTCCTGCTCCCAGCTCTCGCCTTCAGCTTGTTCAACTAAGCCGTGAAATGGCACAAATCCAACATGATCAAATGCTTCCTTTAGTGTCAGTCTTTTCTTTCAAAGGACAGAAAGGAAAGGGTATGCGGTGTGATATTTATGAGCCTGTCAAGCTTGCTGCTCTCACCAGAAAGTGCTCTCAGTTTCCTTCCTCGCTGGGGAAGGGACAGAGCAAATGCTGGGGAAGGGCAGCTGCGTTCATGGGGGCTGAGTTATCATCTGTGAGGCATTTTCCCAATTGTAACAGGCTTGGTGGCATCACACAGGGTCACCCCAGCTCCCAGTCTGGCCCCAGCACTGACAGCTTGCAAATCAGGGAGTTTTTTGAGCAGAAAGGCTTCGGGGTCGCAGCAAGTACTGCTCCTTCCCTGCATTCAACCACAGCTTCCAAGCAGCTTTCTGTGGGACACAAGGAGACAGGTCTGAATTGTGTCCTGTCAGCTTCCTTGTCCCATTTCCTTAGAGGACAAGTGTATCATGAAATGCCTCCTATTTGCTTTCTGGTTTAGTGCAATGTGCCACATATAGTTGAGAAAACATGAGCAAGAACTGTGCTTCGTGGTCTGGTGGGAAGGTGGCACAGTTTGTGTTGGGCTGTACCTCCCAACTTGCCCTTGCTTTAAATCAACATGCTTAAATCTGTTTAGAATTGGGAAAATACCATTTGCTTCTCATCTGTGTGCAGATAGTTTGCCGTGTTGCTCCCCTGCAGGAAAATGATTGAAGCAAATTGTAAGTGGTGCCTCTAAAACCGAAGGGCAGATCCTCATCGGCTGCACATCAGCGCAATTCCTTTGATTTAAACACACGTTTATAACTGCTGAGGAGCCTCCAAAATGAGACAACTGTAATTACAGCTGTATTATAATGCCTTCTGCCACATCAAGTGGAGGACTATTGACAGCGAGCAAAGACCTGAGAAACACTGATAAGAATGAACTGCAAGTCCAGTCCTCCGATGTGATTCCCTGCAATCCATGATTTATGAGCCCAAATTAGCTGCCTTGTCTTCAGGAGGAATTGGCCAAGGGTGGTTTTTCTTGGAGTGCTGTGCCAGGAAGGCGCCAATATCATATGTGTTTCTGAGTGGTATCTGACCTGCCATTGATCTTTTGGGGTCACAGTTGTCCTTCGAAAGATTTCCTTTAGGCTCAAGGAGAGCGGCATCATTTGCTGTAGTGATGGTTGCCCTGCTTGCTCCTCATCCAAGGAAAAACAGCCACTCCTTTAGGGCCACTGTCATGAGACATCAGAGACATCCTGACCCTTCTGACCTGACATCTGCGTTCCATATCCTCAGGGAAGGTGGGAGTAGGTTTTTAAGCAGTTATGTTGGGGTTTTTTGCCTAAGAGCTCATAAATGTGCTGGGTCTCTTGGCCAGCTATGGTCTAGGGCATGTTGATCTGACATTTCACGGGAAGGAGATCCAATCACTCCTCTGGTCCATGATGGGAGCTCACAGTTCCTCCTCTCAGGTTACCAGCAACGTTGGATCTTCTCAGTATATTTTCAGGACAGACAAGATCTTCTGAGACAATCAAACTGAGAGCTCTTTAGTTTGATTGAAGAGGATGATGGCAAGAAATTTTTGATGAGTGGTGGCCTTGGACACTGAAATTCTCCTCTCTTTTCATCCAAAACCATCTGAAATGCTTGGCCTTGGTTTACCCCTCAAGGTTTTTCTTTTCCCCTCCATTTTTGAGAAAAAGGGCAGCCAAGCCTTACTTCTTACAGGCCAGGGAAGTAATAGCTTGTCATTTGAAAAAGGTTTATGAGCCAAGATTAGTGACCCTTTCTCTATTGTACATGTGCTTAGGGGGAAAGGCAGGACTTCACACAATGGCAGCGAAAAGGCTCACATTCATTTCAACAGAGCTGGCACTGTACTGTTGAAGGAAAAACCCCAAAACAGATAAAACCACAACAAGACCCTAGTCAGTTATTCAGCATGGGGCTATTATGAGAATACAGCCTCTAAAAAATATAAAAGCAAAATTCCAAGATTTATTAATGTTATCATGTTTTCCCTAAAAGGATAATCAATGTACCCAAAGTCTCTGAATCAATATTTGTCCTTCTCAAGCAGGCTATGGTAAAGAAATATTCCCAAATGCACTCACTTCTGAGATTTTGTTCTGTTGCATAACATTTCAGTCAACTGCACAATGTCTCTGATAATGATGATAAATAAGTATAAAGCCTACAGTGGTCTATCATATAGAGGAAGTAAAATAAATACATATGTGCTTGGTAACAAAAGTTCAGCTCCAAGTAGACCTGACCTGGTGATCTTTTAAATGTATGGCAAAGATTTTATCCACTAGATTTAGGTTAACAGCTTTGGGAATTTGCAGGTGTTAAATTAACCACAAGAGACAGTTTCCTAAGTGCAGCAGAAACACACTGAGCATGATAAGGAATAATAATTAAAAATTGAATTAAAGGTCTATAGAGTTTAAGGAAAAGTATGTGGCTTTTCTCATATAAAAGTGACACATATGCAGGAAATAGGTCTGATATTGTGTGATACCCCAGGGCAGTAGTTCAGGTACAGCTCATTCAGCTTCAGCAGTGACTTGGCCATGGCCCATCTGCCAAGGCAGAGACTTAATTCACCCAATAGGTGTGAAATCTGGCCACTCCATAAACCCCAGGGTCCTCCAGATGCTGCACTGGTGGTGGTCAGCTCCCTGGAGAAGGGGACTAGGCTCTCCAAGCCATACGGACTGTATCCCACAGTACAATTTTGCTGCAGTTCCAGCAGATCCAAAGCTTTAACTCCTACTTCCTTCTTCAGAGTCCTCATGCAGAGCAGGGCACACACCCAAGTGCCTCTTAGCTATTTACTTGCTGACCCATTGACCTGGTTTCTAGGTACACTAAAACACACGAGTAATCAAACACTGTTTCAGTTCAAGCACAAAACCTCAAGTATGTGAAACTCCACCCAAATCATTATTTATTTCCTTTTATCAACCACACATTTTCCAGGTGTGCCACCTGCAAGAATGCTCAGCATGAGAAATTACACATTTGTCTAAGTTTGGCCAAGATTTAGGCTTACAGATAGTGCCCAGTGCTACCACCTGAGCTGGAGCCCTGCATGGGTAATTACTGCTTTAGCAGGGTGCTGAGTAAGGCTCCACTGAGATTTTCTCACTCTTGGCTCCTTGTTTGGCTCCTTCAAAGCCATCAGACTGAGGCACTCTCAGCGAGCTGATCCAGGGGCCAGGGTGGTTGACAGCAGTGAGGAGTGTTGGGCATAAATACAGCCAGTTACAGGAATGAAGGTCAGCGATTCTCCTCCTGATGCACAGCAGCATCTCCAAGGGTTGGTTGTGGAAACCATCTTTTGAGGTGCTTAAAAATACACTGGACAATGGTGGGAAATGAATTGGTGTGATTGGTGCTTGGAGATGCCAGGTCATTCTCCAGTATCAATGATTCATGCATCCCTAGTATGTAACAGTCTCCCTGGCAATCACTCAGTAAAGATATTGGAATTTGCCTGGTTATTGAAGCCATAATTACTACATAATTTGCGGCTGTAAGATCTCATGATAACCCTCTCCCTTGCAGACAGGAAAAAATAACCTGGTATTTTATTTACCCTGTCAACATGTGGAACTTGCCTTACAGTGTAATTACATGGTCAGTAGTTACATGACTCTCTGGGTGATGGTGTCCTGTAAACAAATAAAGACACACAAATTCCACCTGTGGGGATTCAGGCACTACATAAAACTGACGAGGTTTTTAAAGCCTCCTCGGTGTGTGCAATTCTGCACCGAGGAAACTGCCCTTTGCCCCTGTGTTCCTGGGTGTGAACAGAGCCTTTGTACCATGAAAAGAGCTTCTCCTTGCAGCACCACCTGATCTACAGGGTCTGTACCTCAGGTGTTCAGTCAGTATTACAGCATCACCTTCAGGGCCCAAATTTAGCTCAGCATCCCTGCACTATATAATTGAATCATAGAATCATTTAGATTGGAAAAGACTCTTAAAATCAAGTCAGAATTTTGCATTTGTGTTCACGTCCTGTACTCCAGTAAGTCAACATCTTCCTAGTTTACCCAATTTACAGACTAGCTTCCTGGTGGCCCCCAGAGAACACAGTAGATTTGGGATGAGGACTTGAGTTTCTACAAGCCAAATCTAACATCTTGACCCCCCAAATCCAATCTTTTTCTCTGCTGGGATATTGCTTTCTGTGATCCTACTCCCTGCTTTTGAAATCTGCTTCGTTGCACACCCTGGGAATGTGCAGCGGGTGGCAGGGGGAGGGCTGAGATAAATCTGAACAGCTTTCTTGCTTTGTTTATTTATATGACCTTAAAGATGATGTCTGTGCATAATGTTGAACATGACGGAGAGAAGCTGACAGGGCAGTTAGTTCTGGCTACCGCAGAGCAAAAACAAAATTACATAAAAATATCAATTGTAAAATTACTCAAATCCATTAGCTTAATTAGCATCATTAATCAAGGCAAAACATTTGATACGTCATGTACTTTCACAAGAGATAAATGAGCCTTTGATGAAAACCCAGCAGGTTGCCCTGCTCTTGGATGTGCCAGTGGCTGCCTGGACATGGAGGTGAGGCTCAGCAGGCGCAGGGCACGCTGGCAGCTTGGAGCAAACACCGTCCTCTGAGCAGGTTTCCAGCTCAGTGAGGGTTTGGCAGCATATTGGGCCAAATCTGGCCAGGTTTTAATATTGTCAGGTCCATCTGCAAGACTGTAAAACTGCCTAATGGGCTGCGCTCATGCAATATCATCCCCTGGTCTTCACTGGTTTTGAGACAAGGTTAGCAAGGGTATAGAAAGGATATCAATAATTCCTGTAGCAATAACAAAAATAAATCCAAAAACTGTGCTACATTCTCTTACTAGAAGAAGGGAGGTTCATTGAGCTCTTGCTTTTGTTTCCTAGGGGCATCTCTGGGGAGAGCAATATTTCTCTATCTGTAAACCCTTCCAAGGAGAAACACTAGAAAGATCTTGATAACAGGCAACAGCACATCTGCAGGCAACCTATTCCCAAGATCACGCCTGTCTTGGAGGGCACTGTAGGCTCTCATCTTTCTCTTTCTCTCTGGAGTCACAGTGTTGCGGTCAGTCAGGTCTCCTGTGTGCAGTTCAGGGCAGCGGTGATTGCTGCATGACTTTCTTCCCTTTGCATCAGCACTCAGTTGTTGCTCGTTCCCTCTCCCCGTGCCGGGGCACATAATTGAATCTTCTCTTCTGCTCCTTGTAACAAGACCCAGCTACAAAGGCTAAATGCTTTATTCCCAAGAAAAGCCTTAGAGATAAGATTCACCAGCTGTGGCAGCACAGTGCTGGTCTCAGTAAGAGAAATAAATGTCCCTTCACTCCATGACTATCTTTCCAGCACTTTATCTGCAATGAGGCCAAACACAGTCCTCAGCTATTTGTATTGCTAAATATAATAAAAGAGAAGTCAGCAGTTTCTGAGGGATACACGTCCATAAAAACCAGTTCGATGGCATTTTCTGCATTAAACACATTATTCAAGGGCTTTTCTCCTTTCTAATATCCAGTTTCTGCTGGGTGTACATGTTGTCGAAGCTTCCTTGAACACACCAGACACTCAGACTACCACTGGACTGCAAACAACTTGCTGCAGTTGAGGAACTGGGGTTGGATTTATTAATCTAGTTTGAGGTACCCAGACAGTAATTGCCTGCATAGTGATGGGGAACTGATTGAGAGCATTTCTCACTCTGTGATGTTTGCCTTTTTGTTTTCCTGGGCAGTATCTACTTCAGGTGGGCCAAGCTGAAACCAGCGAGGAAAGTCAGACTGCAGAAATGCAGGGTGTTTAAGGAACTCTGCTTCAGACTTGCAAGCAAAAGACAAAGGTGCAAGCTGTTATCCCAAGAAGAGTTTTTCTGACCACCTCTTTCTCCTCCCTGAGGCTGAAAGGCAATGCAGCTTTTCTCTCTTGCTTGCCAGTTTTCTGGTGAGAAGGAAAAGACTCAGCTTTGAAAACAGTGAGGCTCAATTCTGTTTTGGGAGCAGAGACAGGGTCTGTGTCTCACCACAGAGATACAAGAGCGTTCTGAGAGCTGGAGGCTGCAGGTACACGCTCCTCTGCAAAGGGCAGTGCATCACTGGCAGGTCTGAACCTGGACCTGCAAACCACTTCTGCCTTGCAGAGAGCTGCACTCAGGGACAGATGAATTTTGGACTGTGCTTTACACCTTGATGTAAACACTGCGATGATAAAGTAATCAAAAATGGGTATACTCAATTGCAAGTGTTAATTGTTAATTAAACTTTATTAACCCACTAGTATAACTGATTGTAGCAAGCAATGACTAAAAGGCTGCAGCCAAAGCAGTTAATGTATCACTCATTTTTATGTGGAAAGAGGGCTCATCGTTTTCCTGAGCTGGCCAATATGTAAGGATCCCTGCTTGCTAAATCAGCCTGGTCGTTTTCCTACATGCCACTGATAAGGAAGTATTTACGAATTTATTCCGAAATTCAAAGTATACTTCAGGCCTTAATTTACTGTCGTAATTATATCACTGGCTCAATTAGTCCCCAATAAAAACGTTATGCTATTGTATCAAAGAAATGTAGTACCTTTGAAGTAAATGGATTCACTTGCAGAGTAAGAAATCTTCCTTTTTATTGTGTTTTCTCATCTGCTACTTACAGCCACCCTTGTCTTAAATTGTCCTTTTTATTTTGTGCCTTGCAAGCACGGTTTGTGGCAGCACTCCGGATGTTCATGGGGAGTGAAATACTCCTCTTAGCCTTGGGGCTGCATCAGGAAGCTTGGTGGTAACTTTTTCTCGTTAGAGCTTTGCCAGCCTCATTTGCATGCTGATCTACATGCACTGCCTCCAATGTTTGCTGTGCCACACAAAGGCTAGTGGGTCTGTAGGTTTTATTCCTGACTTCTCTGCTTTGTTCCCTTCTTGTCAGCGATGGAGATGTGTTGAGCTTTAAGGAAATGTGGCTGTACCTTCTACCCTATAGATTTGCTCATGTTGTATTTGATGAGGACTGACATTGCCCCCCCACCTCACTCTACCTACCACAAGCCATTAAGACTGACACAAAAAAATAGTCCCTGGGGTCTCTGCAGAGAAATTACTGCAGAACCTTTGGTTGACTCATCCACACAGTGTTTGGGTTGGGAGAGGGGACAATGCAGAGCTGCAACGGATGCAAAGTCCTTGTCTCAGAGACAGGGCAGGAAAATGGTGAAATTGGACAAGCAGTGTGTCAGAGGGATGAGGTAATAGCACAGCAAGGAGAATTTGGCAGGCAGTCTATGTGCTGGCTAGACAGCACAGGACAGAGATCCGTCTAAGAAATGGGAACGCGTTGCTGTGAGCCGGGTTCTTGTGGACACGGAGCTCTTTCAGACATCATTTGGCATCACTGCCTGTCCTTACTTCAGCAAGTCTCTGGAGGCCTATGGGTTTGATTTTCAGACTCAGGAATTAAAGAACCATCCAATTATTAATCCAAAAAGTTGTTCAATGTATCTTTGATTGACTTCTGAATGCACGATAACAAGATCACCTCCAGACCAGAACTGGGCTCAAAAAATAATGGTAAAATTAGCACAAGAACCTCCTCCAAATCCAGAGCTCTGAGCTGGGCAACCTTGGAGGGACATGTCCCTCAACAGCTACTGCTCTGAGATTTGCTACTTTCCATTTCTAGCATAGGGGAAGGTTTTGCAATGAGCCCATTAAAAGATTATTCTCCCCTACTGGACTGTGTCTTAATTCTGGCTAGTGTTGGCTGAAGAGCTGGCTGATTGCACAGCCCCAAAATGTGACAAGGACCAAAAAGGGTCTTATCTGCATCAACAAATGCCTCTGCCTGTGTTTCATTGTGTTTCAGCTGACAATATTGGTGTCACCAGTTTCCCCTACCTTTCAGCAGGGAATGCCAAAGGAAGACCAAGCCACACACCAAACACAAATTCTTTGTGCTCTCTGTGTATTCAATCCAGTCATATTCAAAGGGTTCTCTCCCAGTTGGTTTGGTGATCTCCAGCCAACTTCTGCTGTTCAACACAAAGTCACTCCTGAACTCTTGCAGAAAGCAGGGGTAAAGTCCCAATTATCATTACTTATCCCCAGGAAGGTCCATTAAAAATGGTCTGCAGGTTTGTCCACTGGCAGTGAAGATATAATGAGGGAATAGCCCTGTGTCCAAGTGCACGGGAAGGAAGATTAATACTTCATTTATTCTATTTATCAAAACCAACATATTTGCCATTAAACATTAAAAACTCTAAATATTTTAAAGACAGAGGATGTTCATCTCCTTTTCATGTCCTAATGGTAGATGAGATTATTGGAGCCTACCATTTTCCCCCACCCCACATAAAAAATGCTAAAATCCAAATTAAAAAAAAAGATGTTAAATTTCTCTGCACATACTGTTTTCTTAACATCAGATTTATTTATTTTAGCTGACAGTCTCTGTGCCCAGGTCCATGGCTGCTCTCTCTGTGCAACCTGTATTTATCCAGGTGGCTTTGTGCCTATTAAAAAAAAGGGAATGTAGCAAAATTAATGTATCTTTTACAGCAGGAGAGCTGAATTTATTGGTCTCACCACGGAAATTAATTTAGCACTCCCAGATCTCCCTCACTGGACAATAAAGACACAAAATGAAACTGCCACACAAAGTTTTGACAAAATTCACAGTCATATGAAAAAAAAAAAAAAAGGTTATGGATAATTTACCACCAAACCTGAATCAGCCTTTTATACCAGTGATGCACTAGTGATACCATGAAGGGATTTTCTACCCAGTGACTAAAAAACCTACCTGGGGGCTAAATAGAAATGCAGGATGGAAAACAAACAGATTTATCTTAATTTTCTTCAGTTTGAAAAATTAATGTGGGTAATAAAGCAGATGATGGGGCTTGTGGAAGGCAGCATCTGTTGGCCTCATACACACAGTGGTGTGCAAACAGGGTGATGGTGGATGTGTGGGGCTGAAGGATGCTGCACATAGAGGTCCAGCAGTGATGGAAACCACAGCTCAGAGGAAGCAGAGATTGTTCTGCCTCTCATCTGGTCCCACATCAGGAAGAATTTTGCCAGCACATCCTCTGGATCAATATATAATTTACATGTCAATCCCCACCTATCTGCCTGCACCCTTGTTTTAATGTTTCCTAAATATATAAATCAAATATCTACAGTAAAAAAAAAAACACAAACCAACCAAACAAAAAAAAAAAACCAAACAAAAACCCAAACGAACAAAACAACCAACTTTTTCGTATTGGGGTTGGCTGGGCAGTGGGTGGTGAAAGATTTATCTCGGCAGTAAAGCTGGAAAATGGCTATAAACCTTAGCGGACTGTCTGTGCGCCTGGGTCCGAGGGAGGCTAATTGTTTGTTTGTTCTTCGTGTTTATGGTTTATCTGTGGCTCAGCTGACAGGAAACCTAAACCTGAAGGAAACAGCACATCAATTGCCATTATCTGCCTTCTGTGCACACACTAAAAATAAAGCCAGGCAAAAGGGTGGCTCACACACCCCAATGCCAGCCAGAGCCTTCCGTGCTCTGTGATGCACCAGGGATGCAGGGAAAGGAGGGAGGGGGCAGCATGGACTCCCCACCATTGAGTTCACCTCCCTTCTGAGCCCACTGCTGTGGTGAGGACATCAGTGCTGGTTGGACAAGAGAAAAAAGTTATGGGATTTTTCCTGCAGAACTGCCCCCAAAGTAGAGTAGGTTGTTCTAAAGGTACTGTGCAAGTGCCACAAGCTTTGAAATTCCCTGGGATTCCAGTGGTTTCTTTTGCACAAAAGGTGCTCGGGTGGCAAAGTGTGTTCCACAAATCAGTGTTTTTAGAGCATGATAAGCACTGGTGCAGCCAGAACAGTGCCAGTTGCTATCCCAGTCAGCTCCCAGGCCATGTCTCCTTTCCTCCCTCAGTGGGATCCATGGTCCACCTGTCAGGATGTTTTCCACTGCTGTGGTACTGCAAGCCCACCTTAATGAAACCAGCCCAAGCTACCACTGTGGGGCTTCAGCCCCTCCAGGGGATGGGCATCTTGATAGAAGGAACACAAAGCCCCCTTGCCTTCCTCTGCCCACAGGCGCTGAGGATGGAGGCAGGAGACTCCTGGGGATGGGAATGTCCTGGCAGGGGAGCTAAACCTGGGGGACTATGGCACTAAAACGTCCTAAAATGGTCTAGGGCACAGCTGCATCATCTGGGTAGGTTTATATCACTGCCTGAAGCACACATCACCCGAAATATCAGCCCCACAGTGCTTTGCACTGGGCCTGTGCCTCTTGCACTGCTGCAGAGATGCTCCCATCAGGCTGGGGCACCTTCATTCCCTGCCAGGGGCTTTGAGCTGTAAGAATGCAGATGTTTTGCTGTGCCATAAAACTTCTCTTTAGAAATAGTTCTCTGCTCTGGTTTCCCTGTTTCCTCCATTCCTTCCCACACTGCATTATGGCTGCATTTGCTCTGAGAGGGGCTGGATCCTAAAGTGAGGATGTGCAGTGCCCCCCTCACCAGAGACCCAGAGACACTGTAATAATAATTATTGATTTTCCAGTTTACTTTATGTTTCATAGGGTGTTTTGCTGGAAATGATATAAATAGCTGTCTCTGTCCCTATCCCAGGGCACGATACAGCAATGTATTTTTTCACAGTCTGAGGAAGTAAAATGCAAAGTTCATTTCGCAACGATTTAAAAGTTATATTAAGGCTCAGGGCTGGATGAAGCAGGAGCAACGTGCTTGTAACCAGATAACTCCAGAGCTGGAGTGACCGCTGGGGTAAGTCACAGCTGTTACATTTGATTTATCCCAGCTCAGGGGCTCCAACACTGCGCCCCAGGTTTCGGTTTACAGTAACTCTGCGCTCACCACGAGCATCCTGCAGCAGAACCAACCCAAGCAACACATCCAGGGACATCCAACTGCTCCGCAGCCATTCCTGGCTTAAAAAGTGATCTCTGGGGAGAGCAGTTCCATAAAGGAATGCATTTACTGTATCTGTGCTAAATATAGTAACAGAGCATGCGGGGAGCGTGGTCCCTCACCCCTTCGAATTGCAGGAGAGATTATTCATTTTCAGTCTGTTGTACCTTCACACTGGCAGGAATTACTTTAGCCAACAGGATTTAATAAATGATCTGTTCATAAACAACTAATCATTTATCCAGCTCCAATGCTGCTCGCATCCCGAATTTCTAGAGGAAAAAGGGATGAGAGCCCACACGCAAACAGTGCCTGCAAGCCCGAAGAGCAAGGCACTGGCACAACCTTGCTCATTATACTTCCAAGGTATTAAAAAGTCCGGGTGTGATAAGGGAAAAAGAGGCTGTAAAACTTCATCCTTACCTTCCAGATAGTGGAACTGATCTTGCTTTTATTTATGCCGGTGTAAAGCAAAAGTAATTCCATCAGTGCTGCTGGTGCAGAACCCGAGTGGGTGATCTCAGAAGCGTGCCCAGACTCTCAGCTGGGGTTTTCTACTTTTAAATCTATTAATTTGACAAAGATTTTCTTGAGCTGCTGGAACTGCAGATCCAGCCTGCAGGGCTCAGAGTGAAGGGGGGGTGAAAATGAAGCCACGAGTGCATATTTTCTGCATCTTTTATCATCTCCACTTGCATTGTTCTGCTTGATATGATTTTAAAGACAGCTGACCAGGTTTTCCAGAGGGGAAATACAGATGGAGTGGACATGCACAGCCTCATTATCCTGTATGGGAACCCGAGTGTGTGCTGTGGGTTACCCTGCCAGCAGCAGGCAAAGGTCTGGGGGTAACCAGAGCCTCTGCATATGCTCAGCTAAATGCATTTTCCCTGCTTGTGGACTTATTCTCCTCTCACACTTTTTTTCCCTTGGTGACAAGAGGAAAATGAGCCCAGATTTGCATCTGCACAAAGGAAAACAAAATCATGTCCTTAACTTAATGCAAGCAATTCTAATTATTAGTCATTGTTGCTATGTTAATTATTATTACCTCTGCACAAAAAGGATTGTAAATAGATAACATCTCCTTTTCTTTTGCACCATGTAGTGGTTTTTTTTTTTTCCTCCAGCATTTCCTTGATAGCACCAATTAAGAAACCACAAGACAAATGTTGGGGAATCAGATTGTGGGTGGTAATTTTCTTGCCAGAGAGGACGCAGCGCAGAGCCCGCAGCCTGCTGCTCTGCAGGTACCGCACGCTGCAGTGCTGACAGCAGTAAAAACTTGTCTCTGACAGTAAACTAAGCATGTATGACCCGGAAGACATAGAGAGCAGATAAGGGCAGTAACACAGACTCCATTTAGTGCTATTAAAATGGTTAAGTAGACTTACGATCAGAGATGCCAGGCTGAAATTGGAGAAGCTCAGAAAGTGAGGAGTGGCAGATGCATGGCCAGCGAGCCAGGCTGGGACTTGGGTTCCTGCAGCACAGATGATTTGTCCCATGTTTCCAGCCTAGGAAATTTTTAAAAATATGGATTTCACTACGAGGAACAGTGTTTTCTGCAAAGCAGCATTTCTGAGAGTTTTACACAGAAGGGAGAAGCAGCTTCAGCATCACTGTGTGGGACTCTAGCAGTCATTGCATTAAAAAAAAGGTTTATTCTTATTAAAATACACAGACAGTCACAGGCACCAACCCACCTGCAGCACTATTGCCCAGGACAGGACACCCAATTTCTTAAACAATCCATTTTGGATCTGGGTTGCTTGGGGAGGTCTGCAGTGAGCACTGGCACAGGGCTCAGTCCTCATCTCTGGTGCCAGGACACAGCTGTGACCCTTGTGACACCAGTGATGCTTGGGAGAGCCCATGGCTCTTCCCCCCACTCCCTCTGGTGCCACGGAGCTGTGCTGCCCTCCCGGGACCATCAGGGCAAGGACCACCAAGTCCGACATGTGAGCACAGTCATAACCGTGCTGCAAAACCCACTCGTGAGGTGTTTAAGAGAACAAACACCTCTTGTTTTATTACCATTTATGTGACAAATTGATTTATGGTCGATGGTGACAGAAAGAGCCTGACACAGAAAAAATATTTTTTTTAATCAAGGAATGATCGCCATAAAGAATGTGCTATATCAGTCAAATCTATCCAGCTGCAAATACCCTATATGGTAGCATTAAGAAGATGTATCTATTATAAACAACTTTTTAAGGTAGCTGAGGCTTGGAGGATTTTGACACAGGAATGGATGAGGAGTATCATAATTCCATATGTGTCCAGGCATTGTGGGATTCTTAATGAAATTTCCAGGGTTTGTGGGAGATTTTGATATATGCCTGTTACAGCTGTCACGAGTAGTACAGGTAGTGAAATATTTATTGCTGCTTATTTTTTGACCATCTCTCTGTTGCTTCCCTTGTGCTCCATAACACTGAGGTTCCCTGACAACCATCACCCATGCACCAACATTTGATGGGGACTGTCTCCTGTCCCTTCTGTTCTCAGCCTTCCTTCTTTCGAAGAAACTCTAAGGCACTTTCAGAAGGAACCTCATGTCCCACAACTTAGGAGCCTCCTCTCCTTATTCCCTGGGTCTTCAGTCTCATTTTCCCATCCTTTCATGCATTACTTTCCATCCCACTCTGTAGATGCCCAGAAACTCAGCTACCCCATCAGGACGGCAAACAAGACAGAAAAAAATGAAGGAATAATATTCTCCAAAGGGTAACCCAGCGGGTGGATTTTCACGTCTCCACTGGCGTCTTCCTCCTACTTCTCCCAGCCACAGGAGCGTGTCTCCCTGCCCGCCATCCCTTACCCTCCATCCTATTGCGAACACAGCAGTCGATCATTTGTTTCCTGTCCTTGAGGCATTGCCAGCGTGTGACCTGCCGAGCTGGCTCCAATTCTTCACGCTATTCCTCGTGGCTGGTTGTTTCCCCATCTCTCTGTGCAATAGCAAACATACATCGTCCACGACTTCACTCCCTGTCTTTTATCTTCCACTCTGTCTTCTGAAGGTGTGTTCATCTTTTAAATTCACATTTATGCTGGTTTTGAAGATGGTCTGTAGGAAAAAAAAAATAAAAAATGCTGGGGCTAGTTTATGTCAGGGAGGTTTGCTCAATAAAAGTACCAAAGCAAATGAAACCACCAGGTATCAGCAGGAATCAAGACTAAGGTAAGGAAAGAGGAAGAGGAAAATCACTTCTTTCTTGGAAAATTTGATCCTAGAAGTTCTTTTTGACCTTCCACCCCTTCTTTTTTTAGGGAATTTGTCCAAAACAAAAGTATTATAATTCATGAGAACAATTCACCTGCATAAAAGAAACGGAAAGGCTGATGTTTCCTCACTTACAGTGTTTCTTTTTTGTCCTCTCTTTTTTTTATATTGAAAGCAGTGGGGGTGATAAATAAGCAAGACAAAAGAGAAAGAAAACTACTTTAATCCTTTTTTTTTTTGCTCTTTTCCAAAGTTTTTTAAGTGTTTTGGCTCAGTGTGTTCCTGTCGGTGCATTTTCCCTGTGCCCAGCAAAATTAGTGCTACCTCCCTGAAAAGCAAAGCAGGAATGGCCCCAGGAGGGAGGAGAGGTGACTCTCCCCAGACATTATCTGGCAAAGGCAATAGCTGTTTTGGGGACAAACAATGATGAATTGGCTCCAGCTTCTTGCCAAAGTATTAGGTAGGCAATGTAGGACAGTGCAAATCAACCCTGCCTATTCCTGGTTGCATTTGTGCCCCTTCACCTCCTGAATGTGCTGGTGCCCGAGATACCCTTTGCTGGCTGCTTGGGTGTGGGTGGCATTGGCTTAAAATGGATGTAGCCAAAGGCAGACAGATGGAGAGGCGAACACGGTGCCGGGCTGGGCTCTGATCCTCCCCTCCAGCCTCCGGACCTGGTTCTGCAGTGTCTGTATGTCCTTCGTTTTCTGCAACCTGCACTCAGCCCTGCATTGCAGCAGCAGAGGAGTCCCCTCACTGCGCGGCTCCTGGAGCTCAGTGGGGGCTGCACCAACCTGCAGCTCACTCCGAGGTGGAGGGGAAAGACAGGGAAAGGTCCCAGCGACCCCAGAGCCCCATCTCCCCAGCAGAGGTTTTCCCAACCCAGCTCGGAAGGCTGTCCAAGGGCTTTGGGAAGACCCTCTGTACTGGAACAACCTCCTCCAGCAAAGAAACCCATACTTTCTACTAGTCTGAGAGTGAAACAGCCTCTGTCAATTCTTTAGGATATATATATATTTAGAAGCATCTGTATTCCTGTGTTCTGCAAAGCTCCTCTGGACAGACAGATAGATTCTCATTTAACAGAGTCATGCCAGCGTAGGGGTCCTGGGCTGATGGGATTAAAAACTGTCATCCCAGATTTGGGGGGTTTCTTCCTGACATCTTTCTTCCACACATGCACCCCACAAATGGAAGAGGGAAACAAGCACAGTCAAACCTTTGGAACAGCCTCTTCATTGTGGCTCGAAGCAGAAAATGTTGGGTGCCAAATTTTTTACTGCAGTGTAAATTAAAATGCCTGGACTAAGATGATAGACACATTTCATGGAGACCGGTGCAGCCTCCTGCCTGTTAAGAGACATATTAGAATAAAGAGCAAATGATTCCTGAGAGCAGGGTCTGATTGAGAGGAAAAAAAATATAAACCGCAACCAAGGGGGAATCAGGAGAGTGGTGCCAAGGTCTCTCAAAACCTTTAGATGGTTTGAAGAGGCTGAAGGAGGTTTGTCACTCTCGAGCATGAATCCTGCCCATGCAGACATGCTGCAGATATATTTGTCTCTCCGAGTGTGATTACACTCTAAAAAGTGACTTGCCATTACTGCCCTGGTGGGATTCTGGGCTTATAGACTCTAGTTCATTTTTCAGGTTAAAAAAAACCCACATGAAAAACATGAAGGAGTTTAGTTTCTTTCTATTTGTTTGTTTGCGATTTTTTTTTCTTTACTTGCTTGCTTTCTGCCTGGCAGCTCAGCAAGTTCATCCAGGCTCTAGGGATGAGGATGAGCCATAACTCTTCCCATCAGTGGGACACAGTGATGGGAAGGGAGGCAGCTCCTGCTCTGAAGTCACTGCCGGGTGTCTATGCCATGCCAACCCGGGCAAGATGTAGTAAGAGACATATTTTATCCCTAAAGTCAGCAGATCTCAGGATAAACATGCACATCTGTAGGAAGCTGACGGGTTTGGCAGGCACATTTGATCTGTGACCACACTTTAACCTGAATGGGTTCAACAGCAGGACGTGGCAGGGACTGTCTCACTTGTGGTCCAGTGGATGGTGATGGCAGAAACCTGCATTAACATTTAACCAGAGCAAACATGTACCTGCTCGGCAGGGAAGGAGCCTTTCCTCCTGACAGGAGAGGAGTGAGTGAGAGTCTCCAGGGTTTGTGCGCAAGTGTATTACAGAGTTTGGACCGTTTGGGTCATTTCTTCAATTTAACAGCTAGGGTGTTCAGGGGTGATACTCAACTTCTCTTTCTATGGCTTTGGTTCAGGTCCTCAAGCGCTTTATGATCCCTACAGCTCCCAGCATCCCGCTGAATTCCTGAGCTGGTCTAAGAGCAGGCACTTCCCCCACCAGCACTGGGGGCAGCCTCCCTACCGTGCTCTGACACAGCGGCTCATCCTCCCTTACCTGACATTCCTACCCTGGGCATAGTTTCTGCCTGGCACTTTTGGGAACAAAGTCCCATCTTGCAGCATTACACACATATGAAAGTCAGGCAACTGGAGCAGGAGCAAAGAATTTAACAGGAGTCATTTTCAGCAACCAAGCTGCATGCACTTGTATATTTTTTCATGTTTACATACAGTGTGCTCTTTGGTGACATATATATGTATTTATTAATTCACACATGACCTGGTCCCTGCTCCATGCTGCCAGGCCCAGCCATGTGGGTCAGCAGCAGGGACCAGTTTTTAGCATTATTTCCCCCCGTTGTGTGCGAGCAGCACTTGCTATAGAGGCTGCAGCCTCACACTCCCAGTGAACTGTAAAACCAATTTAAAAACGACATTTCACGAATTAATGCAATGCCCACTGCAATCACACGTTGGGCTGCTGAGGAGGCATATTCCAGCCTGGAATTTGTTACCTGGCCAGGCCATTTGTCACTGCACAAGAAGCGAAAACTTCCGCACCTTGTAGCCCCTCTGTGCAAGGACAAAGTAGGAGTATGGACAGGCAAAGGGCAGCTCCTGCCATCCTCTACCAGGATGTTGTTTTAATCCTGCTCCCAGTTCTTTGGAGTCAGTACCATGAGCTCCAAGTTTGCAGGTGAAAGATTTTTTGAGCAATAACTACAAAAATCAGCCCTTCGGTACCACCTCACTCTCTGACAAGGCTCGCCAGCAGGAGATCTCAAAGGGTTTCCCGAAGACTAATTTAGAATTTCTGAATAATTTAGCTGTTGCATGAGGAAACTGAGGCAAGGAGAAGCCTGACAGGTGCTGGGGTGCCGGGATGGGGCCATGGGATATGTGTCCAGTGGGAGCTGTGCCACGGAGCAGCCAGCTGGGCACGGCTCGGTGCTGGGGTGCCGCTGGCAGCAGCCACCCCGCTCCCAAGAGCCGGGTTTCAGAGGCCATTTGGTGCCTAATGATGCAGGCAGACACCTGGTGGCATTTGCACTGGGAATGAGGTGCTTTACATGCCTCGGCACCTCTGGAAATCCCACTAGGCATCTACCTGCAGCTGTAAGCTTCTGCAAAAGCCAGAATGTTTTCAAACTGCAGCCTGGGAGGCTGCTCTGGGCTGTACAAAGGGTTGTTTTCACTGCAGATGTGGGTCTTCAGCGTGGGGGAGAAGGGCTGGAGGGCACCATGTGGCAACCAGTCCCTCACAAGAAACACCCATCGCCCTGGGCTTCCCCCTGGCCACCATCTCAAAGCTCAGCTGCTGCCCACAGACCTGTCACCATGTCTAACCCACTCTTCCAACATTGCCTTGGGTAAGTTTCATAGTTTTTGGAGAAGAGTTTAGCAAAATCTCCATCCCTTTTGCACACCCACTCCATACCTGTGCCCGTATCTGATTATACCTCTTACACCCCTAGGCACAAGGTCCACATGATGTCACAGGCAGAGGCAGGCAATAATCCCTGTGGATGGGAGGGTACAGGGGTGGGTTGGCTGACTGCGTTTTCTGGACATCCTTTACAGGCTCATAAACATCTTGTTGGGTTTACAAACATTGTGGCTCACAATTTTGCCAGAAGCTCTCAAGAGACCTCCACTGGAGCTTGGTTTGGATAATGAATACATTTAGCTTGGGAGATGAAATAGCTCAGGAAAGGGATGCATGGGGGAGTTTCATAAACACTCGTGCTTCTCCACTTTCCATCTGCTCCCATATTCCAGCAACAAGTAAAACCCTCTTTGCAAAGGCTCTTAGATCTTTGTACCTGCACCCTGCCCCTGCGCTGAGCCAATAATCCAGTAATTTATTTTTAAAACAAATACTTCTAGGTGACTCCCTTAACAAGGAATTTATTTCAATGCTATTTAGCAAAAAGGAGAAGTCACACCTCCTGGTATATGGTTTATTTTCCATGTTTGTGTAAAGCAGGTGGAGAAAATGAATGGCATCAGTAAAATAATCTATAAGGCAGAGTGTGTCTCCTCATCTTCTTTCAGAAGGTTTTAATCAGCTCAGGCTTCCTATACGATACATTGATGAATGGAATACCTGGGAACAGTACAAAGTAACATTATTTATGGAGAATAGTAAAAGAGCATCAAGTTTCTTAGCATACAATTTTGGTAACAGCAGAATTTTGAGATTAAAATGAGATTCCTCTCACATCACTTCAATTCATCCCAAACTTAAAAACAAGTCTTGTGCAGAAGTGATGTTGGCTTGGTCTTCCCAATGTTCCTTGTGTCTTTCAAACATCCATTCCTTGAAAAAGGCAAGGACTGAAAGACCATGATCACGAATTGAACACCTCAGCTGTCCTCTGCACTACATAAATTTTCTCATCAATAAGCCCTAATCATCCATAAAGTCATACCCCATCATCACCTGGGACATTTAAAACTAAACTGAACAAAGAACTGGCCTTTATTACAGCTCATTAATTTGGTGAGCCCAAATCTTGATCTCTGCAAATTACTGCCACAGCTTCAGAGATAATTTGACCCATCACTGCAAGGATACTGTGCTGGGAATGGGTACCTACCTTCAAAAACTACTCCTCCTGGCTCCAAATTCAATAAGCCCTTTGCAAACATGCTGAAAGTTTGAGCTGGGTGGTGCCAGCTGGCTTTGGTGGTAATTGCCATGATACCTCACTGAATCAGGGCCCCTCTTGGCAGGGCTTTATATAGAAAATCATAGAATCATAGAAAATTTGGGTTAGAAAGGACCTTTAAAGGTCACCTAGCCCAATGCTCCTGCAACAAGCAGGGAGATCTTCCACATGCCTCATGCTTGCTAAGCCTGGGATGAAAACTCTTCTTCTTTTTTTTTTTCTTTTTTTTTTTTTTGTTTGAAATGGTTTGTTTGCTAGTAAATTCACAGTACGGCTGAGGTAGCACATTTGTGTTGTTAGGTACAAAGATAATGGAGGATTAAAATGCTGACAAGTGTGTAGAGAGGAAAATGATTTGGTTACCTCTTAGCGATGCAGCAGCAGCTGGAGTGAGCCCTGCATCTGTGGCTGCTTCCAGGCAATTACTGCTTCCCTCCCAGCGCTCCTGACAAATGCTGCTGCTCTCCTGCTTTGAACTGTCAAACGCAAAAGTTGCCATGAGAAGTGGTTTCCCTCCTTTGGCCTTTCTTTTAGCTTTTCTGTGATCAGTTTGGAGTATTTCCACAAGGGAAAATCCAGGTATTTCTGTGGCGGAAATTCCCCAGGGCACAAGGGTGAGTTGAGCCTCGGCACTCAGCGCCTTTCTGCGCTTTACAAATTTTCTCATAAAATACACCAAATTACTTTAATACTCTCTTTAATTCTATTTTAATAATATCTTCAATTCAAGAGTTTCACACGCACGAGGTCAGGTCCGGTTTAGTGTGGTTTTCCCGGTATTCCCCTCGGCTGTGCCAAGAGCCCATTACTCGAGTGAATGAACTCCCCTTTGGGCCAACCATCGCCTTCCTTCTGCCACCTCCAACTCTTGTAAAAACAAACACGGGCTCCCTAAGTGCAATTAGCATCTGAGGAATGCCGAGAGAGGGAGATTAATCATTCATAAACTAAACAAATACTGTTCTGATCCCATTAGCCAAGAGACAGCGTCTCCCGTTAATTTACTTCTGTTTGAGGTGTATCTATTAACCCCTTTTAATCAGCTATTATTCTAGTTAAACTCTTAGCTGGGCTTGGTTATCAGAGGATGGTACCCTTCTGACATGAGATCAAATTAAGATTATGGAAAACTTGTCAGGAATGAAGAGCCTTGCATTCGTAATTAAGATATAACCTAATTAAAAAAAATGAGGTATGCTTTTGAGGAGGGCCCTTTAGCACTGCTTCTCCCAAGCGTCCTCTCCACTGAGGTCTCTCTGCTGAATTTTGTCAACCTAAACTCAACCAGACAGGTGTCATCATCCTCTGCCTTAATGTGCTCACCCCCTGACATGCACAGCTTTTCTCTGTGGCTTCCTTTGTACCTACAGACAGAGCCGAAAATCTAATTTTTTTGAAAATGTCAGAGAGGCACGTGAAGTTAATACACTTACCAGTTTGCAGTCCTCCACTTAAAGTCAATTACTGGCTGTGGACCTGTATGTCCCAGCAGCGGAGCTGCCTGCCGCAGGACAGGCTCTCCCAGCCTCCTCATTTAGGGAGCACGTTGTCCAGGGAAAATTTAATATTTTAGACTACTGGTAGTAGTGTATTAGATCTCCAGGTTTATGAGGTCATCTTCAGTGAGTAGCTTCTTTCTGCCCACATCCATGAGCAAGAGCACTGGAGAGCTGGGAGGAAAAGTGTGTGCCCTGGAGATGCTGCTGGGAGTGTGATGCCACCGGGTTGTTGCACTGATGCTGGGTCAGATGGAGCAGCCAGGCTGAGCAGGGCAGCAGAAGATTCTCTCCTGCTTTGGGATCACTGCTCTGTGTTTAATGCCATAAGGGAATGCCAGTGGAGCAAGGGTTCCTGCCTGGGAGAGGGCACCAGCCAGGTGCTGGCTTTGCTCCAGCATACGCATCAGTTATTCAGCCTGAAAGTGAGCAGGGAGAGGAAAAGGTTGTGTCATGCGTCATGAAAGGCATTGCTCACCCAGCACCCAAATTTTCCACTTTTATGTGCATGGTACTGCCAAGGCAGAGCTGGCTTTGGTCAGTGGGCAGCCCCAAAAGGGATGGGGCTGAACACTGGCAGAAGGCAGCCCTGCATCCACGGAAGCAGGGGAGGTGCTCTGAAAATAAGCATTTTGACTAAATTGCGCAGTTTCTGTTTTAAAAACCAGAACAGCTCAAACGGATTTCATTTTCCTCCATTTGAGACCAGAATTTTAAGAAAAAAATTGCAATTTAAGCCTGAAAATCTTAGTGCCAATTACATCGATTTCCACACTGGGGATCCCTTTTGCATGGTGACTCCACGCAATAAACCAAATAAAGGAAAAGGAGGAAAGTCTCACCTGAGCTGCCCAGCTCCCAATTAGAAAAAGGTAAATAACTCTTGTTTTCTCTCTCTTGCTTGCTGGGCTGTGATGGCTGATGAGACTGGTGAGATGAGAGCCCTCCCTTCTTGCTTCAGTGCATAAATACTGCATCTTTGGGGATTCGCTTCGGTTAATTTAGGAGCTGCTTGAACTTTGCTTAAAGGCGCCTGCGTGTTACTATCCCTTGGAGTCGCCCAATGTATTTGTCATAGCTGAACCTGCAGTTCATTAGAGGTACAGAGTCAGCTAATTATTCCCAGAAAATGTAGTATAATTTTATGAATTATGCATAAAATATTAACTACTTGTGAAGTTCACAGATATATATGTAGAGACTGCAGGGCAAATGCTTCCCCATTTGAGGGCTATATACAAACTGGAAACAAATAATACATATATTTAATCTAGTGTTCCGGGCAGGGTGGGCACACACCAAAGACAAGAGTGTCTGGGGGAAAGTGTCATGGAGATGTGGGATCCCCATCAGTGTTCAGCCCATGGAAGGGGCTGCCAGGCTTCACAATTCCCCAGGCTGGAGTTTACAGTGAAGCCCCCCCACTGACAGAGCCTCAGACTCTAAGCCAGGCTGGTTTGAAAAGGTCTGTGCTGAATTGCATGGATATTGGCCAAAATGCTGCATTTTTCTGGCAGAGGTGTTCTAGTGCACTGGATCTGTATGTAGGTCTATTCTCCTCACAGACTGGGTGCACTGGAAGGACAAACCCTCACCACTCTCAGCCCAGGGGAAGCCCTTCCCTCCCACAGACACGGCATCAGGACGTGATCCAGGATTTGATCCACGGGCATTCACTCCAGAGATGCAGATCAGCAGCAGCGGTCCTCCTCTGACAGATACTCATTTCAGAGTTCACCAGCATGCTTTGGAGACATAAAAATCAATAGAAGAGAGGGAACAATAAAGTTTCATTGTTCAGTAATGAGGTAGACGGCATCTATCACAAACTCCCAAAGTGCTGCTTGTGCAGGATTCTCCTCCACTGTCTCCTCCTGGCTGGAGATAAAGAGCCTCTGGCGCTGGAGCTGGACCTCAGCTAAACAGAGATAAGCTTAGCTGGGAGAAATAGGAACTCTGGAAGCTGAGCATCCCTCCATGGCCAGACTTCATCACTTCTTCCTCTTGCATGCAATATTGTAGCAGCATCCCAATGCTTTCAGCTCAAGATCTGGAGGTGGTCGCTGAGTCCCAAATCTTGATCTCCAAAGGGTCCAGGAGTTTGTGCAATTATTTAGCCTGTTCGTGTTGTCATTGCAGCAGGTGGCAGAGCAGTCAATCCTTGTGCACACCTGGTGCCAAGCGACTGGCAGTGGTGGGAAGCTGTGGCTCTCTGGAGAGAAGGGAGGGCAATAGACAAACCAACTCAAACCCTTTACCTCCAAGGATGCTGATGGAAGTTATTAATTTTTTTAAAACTTTTGAAAAAACAATAAATGGGAGGAAGGGGTGATATTTGGAGAGCAGTTATAGAGGGATGGCTAGAGGTGGGGAGCCTCAGAAAGGAAGAAAATCCTGAGGGAAGTCAGCATCAGATCAGGACCAGCTGCGTGCAAAGGGATAGTGGAGGAAACACAGAGGTAAAAACAGACCCAAGACTGACAGCAATAGTGAGTTTGTCCAGAGGTGCTAAACCCCGGGTGCTGATACAGAGGATTCCCCTGCATGATATTTGGAGGTCCGTGGGATGCCAAGGTGGTATTTCAGAGCTCAGTACGGGGGCTGGGGACGGGCAATGCAGGTTCAGGTTCTCAGCTCCATCCTTGTGGGTGCCCAGTGGCCCTCACATCTTCACCAGAAGCATCACCCAGAAAAGCATTAAAGCATTTCTTCCCTACACCCACAGCAATCTTTATAAAACAAGTTGCACATCATTTAGTATTATTTCAACATAATTTTAAGTCATCCGGTTTTTTTCCTTTTTTTTTTTTTTTTTACCCCCAACTTTTTCTGCTGAAGAAGGGGAAATGAGCTGCTGGTTGAGTGGAATTCTTTATGCTTTACCCATAAAAACCTTTAAAACCTGAGACAAGGCACATGCTGCAGCATCCAGGGGAACACAGGCTTGTCTTTCTTTTCCTGGTGACCAGCTCCCTTGTACTGTCACGCTAACAGGCAGAAATATGCAGTCACTCTTGCTGCATATTCTGGCAGGGTTATTGTCAACTTATTATTTTTTGACTCAAAGCCAAAAACGAAGGGCATTTGCATCTTGCAATTTTGCTGTTTGCTTGTCTTGCTTATGTTGCTGGAAATGACCTACAAGGAGTCAACAGCAGGCAGCTAGGACAATACAGGACTGGAAAAGAGATGAAGCTGGGAAGTTCATATCTCACCCTGAAACATCACACAATATTTAGATAGTAGGAAGGGAGCAATTAGAAAGCATGTGGATATTTCATGTATAGAATTATTCTGAATTTTTCAGGGGTTTGTGTAATAAGAGGACACAAATAGGATGTGGATTTCTCCCTGGGAAAAAAAAAATCAAAAAACAATTAAAATAAATACAGCAACCAGATGCTAGACCTGTACATGGAGATGACACTCATTAACATCCATGCAGTCAATGCAGAGAAAGGAACCACCTTGCTTGCTTTCCTTTGTTTTATCTTACACCCTATTTAAGCAATATCTTTTTGCATCTTAAAATCTGAGGATACTTTACTGGAGGGCAGCAGAATTTACATAGATGTGATAATGAAACTGCACAAATATAATTTACTGTAAGTGGCACTGAATTATATAACAAAGAAAAGGTGAGGATCTTTGTGAAATACTGCCTCTCAAAAAAAAAAAAATGTCCTGAGAATGATATCTTCTTAAAGACAGTTTTGCATAATTGCTTTGTACATCTGACAGGGTTGGAATATACTTTTTCTTTTAGGTGTCAAAGCCTCAGCATTGACTGAAAGAGTGGTGCACTCTGCAGTCTTTGGTGCAATGCCTGGTGCATTACGCTCACACTGCGAGACACCTCCTCTCTGCCTATGAAATGGTTAATTTTCAAAGATAAGAAGAGTTGCTGTACAGCAATCAAATGGAAGCTAATGCACACCTAAGGCTGCAGGCAGCAGCTCTCTGAGCTGCTGACATCACATGAAGAGTGAAAAAAAGAAATAAAAGAAACCTGAATGTTAGCTGTATGAAGAAAATATTCTCTATCCACACACCTCTCTGCTCCGATGATAATAAAACTTTACACACGTGTTGGTGTTGGCCCATACTCTTCCAGCCTGACTGTAGGCACCGGAGCACCTACAAAAGCAAGGGGGAGGGGAAAAAAAAGGACGGGTTTTGCAAGAGGGGGGTCCTTCTCACCTGTCTCCTTCACGGGAACAATCTTACCAAAGTCCCTAGAGTTATTTTCCTGCATTCAGGGAATGGGATTGATGGAGGAGGAGAGCAATAGGGACAGGCAGTCTGCAAATTATGTGGGTGCAAGACGTATCGAGACACAGTCCCGACTCACTGCACAATTCAGATGCAGTGAGCCACAGACACAGATGCAGAACACCTATAACTTCATTTATTTCATTGGCTTTAGATGCTCTGGTGAAAGCAAAAGCAAAATCCAAGCACTGAAAACACTAAAAGCCTCTGTTACGAGTAAATCTCTGCTTGAAATATCTGATCTTATCAAAGGTCCATTTCTAGGTCACTGTGGTTGTCCCCCTGTGGCATGACACATCACCAAAGCCAGTGATGCCTTGGTGACCTTTGTCTCAAGGTCACAGTTTTATGAACTTGGCAAATGTGTTTCTTATTCCTCTTCTTTGGAACACTTTTCTAGTGACACCCCTGAAAGGCAGCCTTATGCTGCAGCTTTGTGGGCTTAATCTGGAGGATTTTTCAGGTTGAGTTGCTTTTCTCAAGCCATACGATTCTTACTGGGTGGCATCTTACTGGGTAATATAATTTTGAGGCAGGTCCCACTCTCTGTTTCAGGTTTGAAAACAACTGGGAGCAGGACGGAGTGAGAGGCTGATAAATAAGGCTCTCACACTTAATTATCATCAGGCAAAATTAAATAAAAGAGAAATGTTTATGCAGCTAGCAATTACTGAACACAACATTCGGAGAGCGGCTCAGACCAATCCCTTTGCCTGATGCGGAGGCTCCGTAGGAGACACAGACAAAGTGCTTTTAGTTCCCTCATTCTGTGAACAACTCTCTATATCCTCCACTTCGTGATTATTTATTTCTGAGGTGAGTAATTATCAACTGTACAGAGAAAGCTGCTGCAGTGTGAAGCGCAGCGAAGCTCTGAGGGGTGGGAGGGATGTACATGGATGTGCCCTGCCAATGTCAACCAAGGCCACCTGCAGCTAAAACAGTTCTTCTAAAGACAGGCAAGCCCCAAAAGGGAGAAAAGTGAGGGATCACAGTATGTTTCTCTCTTTCGGAGCCAATGGGAGGCTAAAATAGCTGCACCACCCAAGGGGCAGGGATGCTGAAGTATCCCAAAGGACTTTCCCTGCCCCTTGAGTGGAGTAGGAAGGCTGAAGGTGGTTTACACTTGGTGTACACAGCCACAGCTCCCCTTAAAGGGTGTCCCATCCCCAGCTGATGAGACTGTGGTCACACACAGGTCAGTTTGAAACACAGCATCTCTGAGTATTGCTTCCAAAAATAGCAAATCGGAGGAATAGCATGAGGTGCCTTTATCCACCAGCAGTTTTGCAGGGGAGACAAGTCCCTGGGTGGCTCCCTGGGAAAGAGGGACCAGGCCCAGCTTCGCAGGCAGCCCCCGGACACCCATCACTGACTCAGCAACTTCAGGCAGCAGAAAAAAATGATTCCAGGAGGTTAAATTGATTTCCAAGGAGGTCCAGCAAACCTGACAGCCTCCGAGTGGCTCAACTTCATTTAAGTTATTTCAAGGCAATTCCAGGAGGGCAAAGAGGAGAGCGGCACGGGGAGCCACAGACCACCAGCCTGCTCTTAAAGAGCACGGTTGCATTTTCCCAGGTTGTTCTCTCTTCTACTTCTTCCTCAAGGAATAAAATTTCTTGCAGAATGAAACCTTTTCCTTGTCTTTTTTTTTTCCCCCTTACTTTTTTATGCCTGGGTGGATGCCAAGGAGGGCAGGAGCTGGCCCACAGTCCAGGCTCTGCATTGGCAAAGCAGTAGCATCGCTGGGTGACTGCATTTCAGGAGGCTACAGCAGAGCCCACACACGATACCACAAGCACTTCAATTAACTATTGCACTGTTGGATACCAAACAAATTACCTGAGTGGCTGCTCTGAGGCACTTAGGCTATGGAGCAAGCAGATGATGTACTATTTGCCAGATATTTTCATAAGTAGGAGATAAGAGAGGCTGGAGGAGAGCAAATCAATGTCTTTTTTAGATCTATGGTGCTTGAAGCATCTGTCAATGCTGGAGAGTAAATATTTACTTTTCAACATAAAGTCCATATAATCACTTTTCTATCAGTCACTTACTGCTTCTGAGTGTTTCTTACTACAATGTTGATATTTGCATTAGCTACTTACCCTGGCTCGAAGATTCATACAGTTGTCAACTGCATTTAGACTTCAGCTGAAAATCCCCGGGTCCTGTACCACAGCTGCTGCAATTGCTAATGGCAATTGAAAAGAGAAAGCTGCGATATTTCCCACGGCAAATAGCAGGCAGAGATAAAGACAGAGCTGTGGCATGAAGGTTATAATAATAGGGTCCCTTGTGCTCATTAAATTAGGAATCCCGTTGGATTCACAGTGTGTAGTTTTGAGCAAGACATAGCGAGGAAAACTTAAACTTAGAGAAAGGAAATGTTATTAAGCCCATTTGATTGCTGGGGGAACTGAGGCTCAGAAGTTGAAAATGACCTTGCTCAAGGTCAGATGCAGAATTTTCTCAGAGATTGAGGAGCTGAACCCAAATCTAGAAACTGGAGGATCTGTAAATTGCCACAGGAGTATTTCAAACCTATAACTGGCAGGAAATAACATGTGCAAATGTGTTCAGGCGGATGGAGGGAAGAAGCAATGTTGTTTGATGTGAGCAGCAACCAGGGCTCAATGCAACTCTGGTGTGGCTGAGGAGGAGGGAGACACAGTCAGCATCAGGAATGGCCGATGGCCAGGAGTTGACACTGCTTCAGCCATGTGCCCCTACTCAAAGATACCAAAGGAGTCAATTAAAAGCTTCAGAAACATCTCCAAATATCCTGCAAAACCATCTCAACCATCAGGAATTACTCTTAAGACTTTGAAAGCAGAGGAAGAACCAAGAACTGGTGGGGTAACTAGAGGCAGCTGGAGTGGTGGAGAGGCACATGTGCCCAGCTACACATCCTGTCTGTGTGACACAAACTTTGAACTCCTGTGGAGTTTATTCCCAGTGTTTTGGAACAGCCCGAGTGAACCACAGGGTCTGGTGACTTTTCGGGACAGTGTTGCTCCAGCTCCTGTGGTGCTGTGTAAGGCTCTGGTACAAGATGCAGGAAACCCCTGTACCTCAAGGCTTTTTTTCTCATTTTTTTACAGCACAGAGAGGAGTTGTAGGTTTGCCTGAGGGGTGGATGCTTGTGGGGAAGCCTCAGCACAGCTCTGTCTTGCCCACTGCTGCTCTGCAGGTCTCAGCACACAGGGAGCTCCTCCAGCATCACCCAAAGAGCAGGGCTGAGGATCCAGGAGAAATGAACCCTGCTCATGGCCAATGGGCAAGGTTAATTCTCAAACTTGTGAAAAAAACCCTCAGAATGCCAGCCAAAGAAATAAACATGGTTTATGGTTTAAACAGGCCCAAACAACAAGCTTTGCTGGGACATTAATCTCAGTTTACATCTCTCCTGGCCCTGCTCCTGTGTATGGGACCAGATTCTGGCTGAGTTACTCCTGCTCGTTCCCGCCTTGCTTTACAAGCACTAATTCAAGTTGATGGAGCTCTTCATACAAAAAGCTGCTTCTCAATGTGCGAGTGGCAGGACGTGGCCAGCAGATCAGCATTTTGTGCCTGCCTGCTGCTTTCCCCCTTCTCTTCCCTCTCTCCCTCCATCCTTCCCGCAGCGAGTGGTCAGCGTTCTCACCGCCCCGGCGTGTTGACATGCCAGAAATATCTCTGCTTCACTGCCTGTGCTCTTGGAAGTATTTTGCTGCTCTCTCACCTCTCCATGAGAGAGACACATTCATCTGTCAGCTTATCGGAGGAATTTCCAACAATCTGTGGCAATGCTACAAGTCTCAATATTGCTGTAAGTACCTAAAGCCAATTAGCATACAAGATGTTTCCCTCTCACGTAGTGCACCACCGGCCTAAGGGCTTTTTTTTCAGTACATCGGGGGGTTTTTTGCCTTTTTTTTTTTTTGTTTCTTTTTTTGCCTTTTTTTTTTTTTTTCTTCTGCGGGGCTGATAGCAGTTTAAGCACACAGCAGCAGCATCCTGGTATAGACAGGGAAGGGGAGAGGATCCATACGGATCAGAGAATTCATCTTCTCCTAATGAATTCCTCGGTCGCTGCTGGCTCCGCTCAGCCCGTGACGGAGGGATGCGGGAGACGAGGGGGATCCCGTTGCCCGGAGGGAACGGAGTGGCCGGGAGATTCCTCTGCCCGGTGGCAGAGGGATGCGGGAGGTCGGAGGATCCCTCCCAGACGGTAGCAGAGGGATGCGGGGACCCTGCGGGGGATTCCCGCTGCCCGGTGCAAAGCTATGCGGGAGGATCCCACTGCCCGGAGGGATGCGGGGAAAGGGGGATGCCGCTGCCCAGGGTCGGAGGGATGCGGGGAGCCGTGGTGGTCCGGAGGAGGAGGGATGTGGGGTGCCGGGGATGGGGCGAAGCCGTCCCGCTGCCCGGGGCCGCAGCGGCTGGAGCTGCTGTTTCCCACGAGTGCCCTCTCCTGGAAAAGGCTCCTCTCCACGCGTGGCCGCCCCGCGCCTCTCCCGGCCGCAGGAACGGGGCACGTCGAACACCGGGTCTTAACAGCGGGGAAGTTTCACGTCTCATCCCCCACCCCGTTCCCTCTGGCCCGTGAGCACACAGCTCGGTGCCAGAAATCCTCCCGGTGGTACTTCTCTCCAGCAGTACCCTTACATTTATTTTGGGGCATAATTAATCCTTTTGGCATGCCGGCTCTCTCCTGCCAACGGAGCCCAAACGCTGTTTCACTGGAGTTGTCCTTGCCCATGTGCTCTCAGCTGGGTGATGGCCAACAAACTTCGACCTTGCTATCACACATCCAGCATGCCCTCTGTATCCTAAAGGATGAGGGACACTTACCTTCCAAATTCCTGGGTATTTTCTTTGGAGTAGATCCATTCATTTCCCAAAGACTGGATTCAAAGACTCGAAGCTGCTGCAACAAAGCTGGCCCGCAGCCCTGTGGGGTGTTTCTCATCCCCTGAGGATGATCCAAAAGCTAAGCTCTTACCTGGACCACTGCTCCTGGAGTTGTTTTCATATGGGTGGGGATCGGGGTACCCTCTGTACCTCTTCCCTGTAGGAACCTCTCCCTTCCCACCAATGACACCGGTCAGAGCACTCCAGGCCAATGAATCCTTAAAAAAATCCTTTCCTTTGAAACTGGGGCATAAGCACCTTTACCATCATTCTATCAACAGTTATTCTTACAAGCAATTAAAACACCCAGTGAACCGATGGCTGCTCAGGAGGCAAAGGTCCTTCCCACCATGACATCCTGGCAGATGAACCAGTTAAGAGGAACTCAGGCCAATTTATTTCTTGATAGATAATGATGGGAGTTCTCACCAGGGATCTGTAATTTTCTATTGATGAAAACCTGCCTTTTCTGATTTGCAGGGTTATCTGTCTTTCTCAACTTCAGGCTCTTGCCAAACTCACAGGCAGCCCTGTGAAAGTGCCATGTCCCACAAGAGCCATGTATTTTAATATGATGTAGTTTTCTTTGCCCTGGAACCAGGAGCGGTTCTCCATGCTGACAATCCATAAAAGACCTAATGACCCATCTGAGGAACATTAACCATCACCATGGCCATTCCAGGCAGAGTGTTTGTTTGTTTTTTGCCCCCCTGCTTGGGAGTCTAATTTCTGGAGAGGATCTTTAGGGGCGAGTTGGATCTTCAGAGATCTTTTAGTGTTGAATAATTAAAAATCAGGCTGAAGGGTGGCTTAGGCTTTAAATTTAAAAGCCTTATTTGTCAAGCCAAGCTTTGCTAAAGAGCTGCAGTGTGCTCCAGCAGGGTCAGCAGTCTGCAACCGCCTCCACATACCCTAAAAAGTGGATTTTTTCAAGCAAAAACACATTATTGCTTTCACCAAGAGCTTGCAGAAATGACTGCTAATTTAAAGGAATTTTTGTCTTCTAACTTAATTGGCTCTGCTTATAATTTAGTGCCATATAAAAGAAGACTATTTACACCCCGCTGTATTTTCATGATCTATAGTTAACATTTGTGTTTAACTGGGAATTGCAATCATTCAGTCTCTGAGAAATGGTTGGAAACGCTTGAATGCAAAAGGAATCCATCGAGGTCGGAGCCTTTCTGCACTGCTAGGGATGGAGATGGGATGGAGAGGATCTCCACCATCGCCACCACCAGTGCAGGGGAAGGGCTGAATTTGCAGGTGGAGGTCTGATCCTGGCCAGCCCACTCACAGCCAAGGTGGTTTCTGGACAATTATTTCCTCCCAGATCATCTCTCACTGCTGCTACAGGGGTTTGCCACCAAAATTATTTTCCATCAGCAGCCAAAACCAAACAAGTCGGTGGTGGTCAGGGTGTGGAAGCCCTGGATGTCCCAGCTGAGAACCAAGGAGGACACCTCGCCTGTGACCAGCATCCCCGAGCTCTTGGCATTTTGCAGCCAGCACCAAGATAAAAGGTTTATGCATCAATCCCCCAAGATCTCCCCTCACTGCCTCTGAAACAAGCTTAAAATCTGTGTGTTCAGGTGCTTGTGACTCCTCCAGCCTTCAAGAGTCCTAGTAGACACTGAAGATCTTCTCTTTTTAATTTTTCCCTTTTATTCCCCTTCTTTTTCTTTTTTTTTTTTGCCTTTTTTTTCTTTTTTTTTTTTTTTTTTACCCTTGGAGTGCCCTAATTATACAGAGCATTGATTTTACAATGCATTCGTGGATTGATTGTACCGCCATGCTCCTCCCACAGGAAACAGCTTGCACACGAGCACTTTTTGATCTCTCCAAAGTATTCCCTAAGGTGAATCAATGGCTCTTGCATCTTGTCTCTTGCTTTAGTCTAGGCGAAGCTGGAGATGTCTTGCTACTGAAATAAGCTTCAAGAAAAATATTGGAAGGGAGAAAAGGAGAAGGAAAATGATTCACTTCTTCCTGCCCAAAAAAAGATTGTCTCATGTACAGCAAAATATGTTCTTGTTAACATAATGTTCTCAGCCAATTGCAATCTTGGAGAAAGCACGGGAACTTCCATATAATTATCTTTAATAAACTGGCCAAGATAAAAGTAATGATATCTTAAGAAACAGAGTGCATAATAAAATATATATCTATATAAAAGCATGAAATGACATGCTAAAATGAGGAGAAAGAGGCAATTTATGTATTTTATGGCTTTGGCACCTCTGTAACAGAAATCTTGGATACAGCACTGTTAACCAGACCAAACTTTTTAAAACAGACCATCTCTTTTAGCCTAAATGGAGGGTATTAGCTCCTGTTTCTAGTGATTCCCTGTGAAGGGGGTAATGGATTAGACTCAGATTCAGGCTGAAGGCTCTAATCCCTGTGTTTTAATGACAGTCCCTGCCACCAGCCACAGCCACAGCCTTTCTCCAACCCCCCAGTGTCGCAGAGACCCCCAGGACTGCCCAACCCTTTTTGCATCCCATGCAACCAGATTTAGCAAAAAAAGCCTTGACCTTGGGGAAATCTTCCCAAATTAAGGATTAATTCAGAGTTAGTGATGAGACCTTCACTGGATATTAAAGGGGTGATTCCTGCTGCCAAAAGCTTTCTATAAAGGGTTTGATTTTCTCTTAGGTTAATACTGGCGAGTGCACTCCTGCCCATTAGGTTGCTTCGTATTAATTTCAATCTGCACAGGGTTCATTTCAGCGGGCTCTGCTGAGAGCTCTGCTGATTGCAGTGCTTAATTACCAGCCAAGTATCATCTCTTTAGCATGTGGCAGCACTGTGCCAGCCTCTGAGGGGTCCTGAGCCCTGAGTACTCCCCAAAGCACTCGGGATTCCACATTCTGCCCGCTGGCCTCAGAGCCATGGCCCCTGCCAAAACTGGCAATAAGTTTTGTGCTTCCCTTTACTCAGCACTTTCCTGAGAGAAAGCTGGTAGGATGGAGCAGAAAAGGCAGATCCCTCTTGTTCAGCAGCTCACCGGGGTCCAGCCTGGAGATGGAGGATGCCAAATAGCAATTTTTAATGTGGGTCTGCCCAAGGTTACGATGCTCTGCCCTCCCCTCCCTGCCATGCTGCCTCTAAACTCTGCATTGCAGCACGATGTTGGGTTTCTCCATCAGTTTTCAGGAACAAGAACACCCACCCTTGGAGTGCTGCTGTGCAGGTGTGTAGGTGCATGCAGAACGTGCTGTTATTTGTAATATATATATATGCATATGAAATATAAGAGCAGGTTATTTCTTCCTTGGCGTGCCGAAGGTTGTGATTGCTGGCTTATATGAAATATTTAGATCATGCACAAGAGATAACTCACAAGATATAATGTCAATGTACGATGGGAAGCTAGTCTTTATTATCACAGGTGTAAATTTTCACACCTCTGTTATCAATTTTGCAATTATAACTGGGTTTCCCGGTAAAGTAATTTACTACTCACTACCATATAGGATGAAAAAAATGATCATTTATCCACCTTCAACTCAATTAAATATTCATCCTTCCCAAAAAAAGGGAGGGAGAGGATTTAAATCACTTTTAAACCTTTCTCCAGCCTTTTTTTTTTTTAAAGAGAAAGAAGTCTGCCTTATAAAAAGCATAGATTTAATGCAAAAAAAGACAATAGGAGCCTAATACATTCAGGGATGCAGCACAGATTTGGCTCATCAGTCATTTGTGTTATGGGAGTCCAAAACAGTAATAAAATCAACACAAATCCAGCTTCAAGCACGAGAAGAGAAGCTGATTCTCAAGTCAGATGAAAGCAACATCATTCCAGCTCTGATTAAAGCAAGCAGGTTGTGCTTGGAGAGAGGGGACCATAACAAAGTTTTTTCTGGCTCGTGATTTTGAGCACTGAGCGAATGTTGACCTTTCATCATTTTTGCCTCCATTGGTGACTTTATATTTCATACAAAGAACTTGGGTTTACTTTGTGAGTAGCGAATTTTGATATTTGTGTTTGGGGGTGTTTCTCTTATTTTTCTTAATATGAGCTCGTGCTGGACTTGGGGAGAGCTGTCTCCTCCTTCCCACAGTAGCTGGATCTGCTCAACAGAGCAGAAGCTGAGCCATGAGCACAGTGGCATCTCACCTCCGCTCCAGCACTGGCAGACAACTAATTTTTAAGGCTAAAGATAAACACCAGATACTTTCCCAGCACTGCTCCCAGGGCTGAAGCTGGATGCTATAGAAGAAGCCCATTTCACAACTGCAAAAAACCCTTCTCTCAATCAGCATTAATTACTCAGGAACTTAAGTCTCAGCACCTTTCCCCTCCTGTCCTGTTTTTCTCGTGTCCTGCCTCTGCTCTGTCAAACCTTCCATCATTAAATCTGTGATGTCTCGTGGCTCCAAACACACTCCGGTTGTTGGCTAATTCTCAGTGAGACTTTTATTCCAAAGGCTTCTCCAACAGCCTGATTATATAATAACAGCTTGCTCATTACCCCGAATATAAATAGTTGAAGTATCCCTCGAGAATGGACACAGCTGGTGGAACTTCCCATATTAGCACCGCATTAATATTTATGGCAGCACTGTGTAAGTATGCAAAATATTGGCATCCCTCCATGCAAAAGTTTACACATCTGTCATTAATGACTCTGCCCCAACATCACAGGCAGGTCAGGGAGCAGGAGAGGGGAGCTTGAATCCCAGCTGAAATTCCAATGAGACAGCTCCAGCTCTCATCCAACATCATTTTCTCTGTAGCCAAGTCACCCATTAACATCCAGGAGGGATGACAGTCCCCTCGCCCCACTGGTGCCCCCACGCTCCGCATGGCCACCGGCATCCAGCTGATTTACCAGGGTTTGTTTTGGCTTATGAAGTGAAATATTAAAGGACGTGATGAGAACCAGTTAATTGTACATATAACCTTTAAGATGTCTCGGACAGGATTCCAGCCTTCACCTAGGGTTATAAAGAGAAAGTAATGGGGCCATAAACACACATTTAAGTATGCCTTTAAAGTTTAAGGAGAGTTTAATTGCGGGCGCTGGGGTGCCTGGGAGCAGAGCCTTGCACAGGTAGTGCTTCCCTGAGAGAAGCTCAGCAAGGGCCAGGCTCAGCATCGAGCTCCCAGGCTTTGCCTGCCCTGAGGGGAATTGGTTTGTGCTAATAAATGTCCCAGCTCCAGGTCAGATTGTAAATGAAAGTGATATTTAATGGCCCAGATCCTCTGCTGGTATAAACCAGCCCTCTCTGCTGCTCACACTGGGCTCTGGCTTGGTTTAAATCCAGGTGTTACTGACCTATGGGCATGACTTTGGGGTTTTCAGAGCTTGATGCTGGTTTATAACACTCCTAAAAATGGAGCTGTTGCAAGGAGACTGTCCCTGCCAGGTTCACAACAGCCTGAGCAGAGGTATGAGGGAGTCTCAATGCAGGACCCAGCACCCTGCACAGTGGGATAAGGAAAATGGAAGAGAGGGGAGGGAAGTATTTTTCTTTACTCAGAGTATGACTTTCAGCCCTGCAGGTCAAAACACAGTTTAATCTGTCACCAACTGTGGAGCTGGTACAGTGCCCTGGGAGGGCTGTGCTGGGCAGCAGGAGGTCCCCATGGGGATGTCAGAGGCAGCAGCTGCCCAGAGCAGGCAGGAGGACTTGCCCCAGTCCCCTCAAAGGCAGTGAGATTCAGCAAAGCATCAAGAGACACAAGCTGAGCAGGCTCAGTGATAGATGCACACGTGTGATGGTGCAGAGCAGAGATCAGACAAGCTGCTGGTTTATTAATTTATTTTTTTTTAATCTAGGAAAAGCTGTCACTGAGGGGAAGTAAAGGAAGAGAAAGCAGAACAAAGTCCAGAACATTTCTAATGACTACACATCTGTGAACACCTTCAGGCTTTCCCAGCTTGTGTTTCCAGCCTTGGGTGCAAAAAACTCCCCCTTGACAACGTTCTGATGTACCTTGAGGCACTGATAACTCTGAAAGACTCCTAAAGAGTGACATGCAGGCATTAATGGGAGGCTTACTCGAGCTGCAGGAGGAACACCATCAGCTGAATGACCCTCTCAGAGGTGGTGTGGTTGCACAAAGGAAGCACTCCAGCTGTGTTCCCAATCAGGTGTCCCACCAAACTGCTGCAACACCAGGGATGTGGCTTTGAGCTCAGCATTGCTGTTCTGCTGTTTCACAGGTATTGTTAGGGTTTTGCTCTGCACTAAAATCTTCACTTCACACTTCTCTGAAGAATGAGTATCAACTACACCCAAATGGAGGCAGCCCATGGTCAGCTCGGCTTAGGTCTGTGGTCTGTCTGTCAGCTTGGGTCTGTGAAGTGTCAAGGGAAGAGAGGTCATCAATCAGCCAGTTCCTCATTCCCTTGAGAGCCAGCATTGATGGGGCAATGTACAGTCTGCAGGCAACAGTATAGATAGCACCAGGGTTCTCCACTTTGGGAACATGGCTGGTGAGACTCCTATTGAACAGGAAATATTTTGGGAGAATTGCTTGCAGGCAGGTGGAGGTTCAGCCCGTGCACACACACAGACTGTCCCATGGTCCCTCAAAGTGTCAGGTGATGCAGGAGTGCAGGTGATGTGACCTGCATCCCACTCCTGGGCAGCCCCTGCATTCCCTGGGATGGGGAGCTGACAGGCACCCAGCCCCATGAACATCCATCCTCTCCAGGGCTCTGGGTAAAATTAATTGATAAAGCATAATCGCTGTATCAATGCCTTTTTAGAAAAGATAAAGTACATTTCAAAGCTAATTTAGGCCTGCAGACAAATGGCTTAAAGAAGAGCTACTGTACTGAAAAATGTCCGTGTCATTTTTTCCCCAAATCATAGTTTCAATGCACACAGCCTCAGCCTGACATTCTGAATTATGGCTTTTATTAAACATTAGTAATAGAGTGCACTTAAATCATGGTTTCCCTGTAAAAGAGAGATGTGTTCAACTCAGATCTGCACATTTTAATGCCATATTTCTTCCTTTTACTCTCCCCGCAAGATAAATTTACTTACTCCACAAAAATGTTTTGCTGAAAAGAATAATTCATCCTTCAGTGTCCATCTAATGTACCTTGTGAGTAATGTGAAATGATGCAAAAATTACAATGCACTGGCCATGTCTGGAATGCTTAGATGCCTCCGAGTTAGAGGTTATGCACACAGAGTATTGAAATTAGATTTAACAACTATCATCTTTTACAATGTTGCCTTGATGATTTTTTTTCCCCCTTTTATAGCTTTGATCAGATGCCTCCTGAATACATTGCCGGTAACAAACCTCGGAGTCTGCTGCTCTGCAAGCCCTGCTCAGCTCTGAGCCAGGTTGTCAATAGCTGTATATTTTTTAAGTGAGAATATTTGTAGCCACAATTTGCTCTAGCAGGCAAAATTCAGATTATATTTTTCCTCCGTGAGTAGATCAAAAATAGGCTGTGGGGTAACCGGACAGCTATGGAAATAGCATCCTCTAGGTACCAGTTTTTTCACTGCTGAGCCCCCAGGTTCTTGCAGAGTGGGGGCATACCTGTTTCATATGGTGGTTACCCTGGGAAAGCTCTGCATCTTCAGCACAGGGTGAATGGACTGTGGGCTCCATCCCAGTGCATGTCCCAGCCCTGGCACTAACACTGGGCACAGCATCTCACTCTAACTGAAATTCCCAGTCCAGCCATCCTCTCCAGGTACACACACACACACACACACCCCCACCACAGAGCCAGCCCCTGCAATGTGACCTTTATTTAAAGGACAGCAACTGTACCATTGAATCAATGTCCCTCTGCCAGGAGCTCTGCATTGGAGCTGCATTGCAGTGTCAGCACCAGGACTGATCCAGCTACAGCTCTCACCTGAGTCTGCCACGACCTCCTGACACACCAGCGAGCCTGGTGCCAGCAGACCTGCACTGGTGCTTGAGGGGGACCACGGGTTTGGAGATTACAAAGCACCTACAGATAGTGGAGGGGGGTATGGATTTGCTGAAAATCTCATGCTGTTGTCTCAGCGTGGAGTTTGACTAACAGGGAAAAGACCGGTATTTAGTAAGGACTGCAAATCTTTTGTTTTATGTACTGGTAATATGGTATGGATATTAACTGACTGGTCTTCCAAGATTCCTCCAATGTTGATAAAAGAAGGAGAAGCCCTCTCTTTTGCCAGCTCCAGGTCCCTGGGGTAGGAGCAAGCACCATTCCCAGCAGCCTTCCCTTGGGACTCCGCAGCCCTGAACTGGAACTCACACTAAGGCACCACAGGAATATTTATGATTTATAGCAGTTTTTGTATTAGTACCTGGGACTCCCAGCAGGGTTATGATCCCATTATACACACAGCCAATAGGAAAAACCAGTCTTGCAGATTGTTTGCAAGAGAGCTATAAAAATGTGACTAAGAGAAGCAACTTCATCTGTACCACACAGCAGTTTAGTGACGTGAAACTTCTAACAGCACCTCTATCAGCTCAGGTAACGATTCAGAGTCTCACAGAAAAGGGTTGTCTGACTTAGCCACTCCAGAAAGAGTCCCCAAAGAGCATGCAAAGGCCTCTCGATTTGACCTGCTAAACTGAAGTTGTTATTAAGACCTAAAATTATTGCTGTGCTATTGCTGTTTGGTGGATGACAACAGGAAAATCACTGGACAATGGATGCTGGCAGTGACTTTATCGATAGCTTGGTGGCTTTGGCTGTCTTCACTGTGATCCCTTCCAGTGAACTTCAGTTCCATTCAAATTTCCTCTCGAAGAGCATAAATGCTTCCAAAATGAGGTGGAAAAACCTTCAGCACATTAGCTAATAGCACATCAGAGGAAGTGCCTGGCTGTGACTGTAACCTCAGCAGGCATCTTTACATGGGAGGACGTAAACTGTCTCTGAATTATTTATTGAACCAAAGACATCAAATTGGACAATTAACCTTGAAAACTTAATTTAAGCACCATAAAAGAAACATCTCCTGAAAAATGTGTCCTTAATAAAAGCCAGAAGCACAAACTGTAGCATGTTCTGCCATGCTCCATTGCGGGAACTGGGAGCTACAGCAGGTTTGTCCCTGTGGGGAGATTAGAGCTGGAGGTGACTTGGCAGAAACACAGGAGTTTGGAGAGCAGGGCAAGAGCATCCCTGGAGCCTTCTGTGTGCTGCTCCAAAGGACACTCCTCCATTGCCTGGGCTGCAGAGGGATCCTGACCAGCCACAGGCTCTGCCTGCCCTGCACAGCCCTAAACCCCACCACAGTTCCTGAGTTCCTCAATTTCCCCACAGCAGTGGCACAAGGTAACACAGGCACACAGCAAAGGTGACAGAGCTAGAGGTTGTCAGGTGTATTCATTCCCTTCTCCAAAAGCATCTGATGAGAGGAGTTCTTCTGAAGGATTTTACCAGACACAGGATTTTACCCAGACTGGAAACTCCTTGGAAGCAAAAGGCAGTTCCTCTCCTCACTCCTCTGCTGTGGAGGATCTCCTGCTCTGGCTTGGTGTCTGCTGCGCTCTTCCGACATCACTAAATGGTGGAAGCTACAGAAGGCTTCAGCAATTTATTCTGTTTAATTTCCTCCACAAAGGTGTTTTATCCTCACTAATAAAAAGAGTGGAACTTGATCATTTCTAAAATATTGTCCCTTCTAAATCTTTATGGCTCAAAGTGGACTGAGATCATTAGAAGTTACTTTATGTGCAGCTCAATCAGCTCCAAAGGGCTAGCTCAGTCACTCTGTGCTTGCTGAGAGCAGATCCCATTTCCCAGAGGCAAAAGGACAATACTTAATCACTTCCTCACTTGTTAGGTGTTTTAACAAGTTGTATTAAGCTTCATCAGTTGGAGCTTTCATGCCAGATTAAAAATGATAGTTCACTTCTCTGTTATTATAGGACATCATTTGTTTTCTTTTATTTTGCTGGGCACTTGCATGCCACTGTAATTTCACATGAAAATATATGACTGATGTCACCCAGAAGTAATTAGGTTTTAAAAGCTTTGATTGCAATAGACACGGACGTTACGGCTTTATGGTGCCAGTGCTTTGCCATCCTCTTTATGGCTGTTGATTCTGCAAGTATTTCATAGATCTGTCAATAGGAATAAGTTAGCTGATGTTGACTGGAACTATTAATCAGAAGGAGGGAAAATATACATTTTTATTTCTGTACTCAGAGTTGATAGCTCAGTAAAAGCCTTCTTATCCAGCTTTGCAACAGTCCACGGTTCCCCTCACTGCTGACACCGGATAGAAGCAGGGAAACCCTGGGCTCCTTCAGGGTTATAAACAAATTGCTTTAACACACCGTGTTAGGGAGACCTGTTCTTTGTCACTGTACATGGATACTGTACTTTAATGTATGCAGAAGAATACATTTGATTATTTCAGCCTTCAAATAATATTTTTATAGGGATTTCAGTAAGGGAGGGATGCAGCTGTTGCCTTCCCGGTGTGCTCTAGGCAGAAAGTGGTCAGAGTCAAGAGCTCAGGGGTTGCATTTACATCTCAAAACTCAACTCTGAAATTAGACCACTTATGTCAAAAGGTATGTCTGTGGTCATGACAAATCTGGGAACCTTCTGCTGTGGTGACCAGCAGGGAAACAGAGAGAAATACAGGGAGGTGCAATCCTGGTCATGCTGCAGGTGAGTGCACAGCATCCCTTGACCTCAGTGGGACTGGGATTCTGCCCAGCCAGCTAAATGCTGATTTAGGTCTCAGAAAGACTGCAAAGCCTGGAAAACCAGGGAGGATTATTTAGGAGAGTGTGTGCACAGCCCAGCAGTCTAAACCGTTTCATAGTGATCAAACCCCCTCAGGCTTTGTCCTAAGAACAACACTGAAGAGTTCAGCTGCTTGTTTTACTTGTGTTTTCAAGTTATTAGTTTAAAAAAAAAAGTTGATCCCTTTCCATCAAAGCAGAAATTATGAATACTTGCTTCTAATGGGCATTTCTTCTGATGTTACCTCACTGTTAAGGTGCTTCTGTGACCACAGTGAAGGTGCCCTTGGGTAAGACAGACCCAGACCATTCCCATTGCTTGCTCTGCAAGCCATCCCCATGAAATGGATGTGCTGGGACCTATCCCAGTACACAAGAACCTCATTTCTCCCTGGTTACAACAACCTTTCAATCAAACCTTGGGCGAACGTCCCAGGTAGCAAGAATGGACTTTGCTGTGCCAAGAACAGAGAGTCCCTTCCAGAGCCAGGGACCTTCTCCCACCCAGTTCACTCCAAAACACATTGGCTACAGCTACAAAAGCTTTCAAGTCCAGCAAAGCATGGAAAGGTGGAGCTCTCCCCTGGATTGCTACGCTGTCCTTCATTTCCCAGTGCAGAAGCTGCACCCAGAGACTCACCATGTCACCTTCAGGAGGTTCAGCCATACGGGAGACACCAGGAAAGTTTGCAGGTTCAGGTGCCAGCTCCTGTGCATTAAAGAAAGTAGTGAGGACAATTCTGTTACACATTATTTAATGGAAAAAGGATTTTTGCTGCTCTATTGCATTCAGGAAGGGAGCCCTGTGATATTCGATGGTCCCAAGGATTTCATGATGCAGGGAAGGCATCCCTGGCTTTTCCACGCAAGTTCTGTGTCTTTCATCTGCCCTGAAGAAACCCTTGCTTGACTCCTGATTAAAGTATGGGCTGTTTTACACTTTCCTTTTTATTCTTTTTCTCCACACCCCCATCCCCCCCCCCCACGAAGAAAATTCTAGACAGCAAACACAGGAAGAAAAAAGTCTGAATTGCCAGCAGATAAGCCCAATTTCACTTGACCCCTGAGCTCTATCGGTCACTCCTAACAATGGGATGTACTCTTATCTCTGCACACCACTTAACACCCATTAATGCTTTGGGGAGTTAGTCCAGCTCTTTAAGATCCCCATGTAAGGATTTATTTCAAACACTGAGATGAGGGGGATGACTGGCTTTAGCAGCTGCAATCTGAAGTGCTGGTCTGTCCTGCTCTGTACTCTGTTCACTGTAAAGCTTTAACGTAGTGGATTAAGGACCTGTTAAAAAAAAAAAAAAAAATCACTTAGAGCAGATTTGAAGCTGGTTTGAATTGGTAAAGCTCCTGCAGTACAAACTGGTACCAGTTCCCTTACTGGAAGGCATCAGCATTGCTCCACAAATTAATTCATCCACGTTCACTGGCTGGCGGTTGCATTGACTTGTATGAGAGGAGAGTCTGGTTCCTTACTGAGCCTGGAAACAGATCCTAACTTTGGATGCAAATTCTGGTAGTTTTCATTGGGAATTTAGAGTTCCTCTGAATTGTCTCTATTTTTTTCATTCTGTTAGGATGGCATCAAAATTCAGTCTGTACTAAAAATAAAAACTTTTAAAATTACCTAGTCATCTAGTTATCCTGAAATATTTAAAAATTGGATTAAATGAAATGTTGCTTCAAATTTCACTCTGTTCAGAGAGCTCCAAGGAGAGCTAAGGTGGATGCAAAGGTTTTTCAACTCCTTATAAGTTTGTTTGTCACTAACAGGCAGAATTAAGAACTTCATTGCAGGTCTGAAATGTTGACTTTATAATAGAAACCAAACTTAAATAGAGATATAAAATGGAGCAGCCTTCCCCTACCCCTGCTTACGGTGATTCCTACCACCATTTGGGTCAATACAACTGCCTTCAACACACTCTTTTCATGAAAGACTGGCATCAGCTGAGAGCTCTGGTGCTGTTGGAGAAATGTTTCCAGACTGACAGCAAAATTCTTTGTGGAGGAATGGCAGAAAGATTGGCTTAGACCACTGAAAAGGAAAAATTAAACAGAGAAAATAAAAAATAATAATTAAAATTTTTCTTACTGGAGTAAGAGTTGATTGGAGTAAAAGACCCTGAAAATTGCAGAAATGAACTCATCTCTGTTCCATCTGCATTTGCCCCAGGTGACTTTGTCCCAGTCACAGCTCTCAGTCAAAATTTGGAACAACCCCCTTCATATTTCCAACTGGTCTTAAGTATCTCATGGATTTTGATTGAATGCAAGATCTGAGTTCAGCAAAGTGTGTTTTCTTTCTGAAACGCTTTTAGCCCTGATTCATAACTGGTAGGAAAAAATAATCTATGGAATGAAATATGCTGAGGGTTTTAAACAAATATTTAGGCAAAAGGCAGCTGGTAAGTCTCTAATGAATGGCTGGATGTAGAGCTAACACATAATTCATGGCATGCCAGCCAGAAGAGTCTAATCCACCTCCTCTGCTCCTAACTCCTCATGACATCCCGGGAGCTGGTGCTGCATCATGTACATCCAAGGCAGTCAGCAGGAAAAGGAAAGCACTTCTAGGCCTTTCCTTGTATGTGCTGGGCTCTGGAACAAGAAGTTTGATGTTTAGGATTATTTTCTCTGGTTCAGATTCTCCTGCCCTGGTTTTAAGGACAGGCTGTTTTATGGGGGGACTCAGGTGACAAAGGTTTGAAAGGACAAACTGATCAACCTTAGCAGATGTCATCACTGCTACACACACCCATGCAACTCCCATTCCTCTCCACACACAAGAGCTTAATAAAATCCCATATATCCTATAAAGAATTCCATTTTCCCTTTTACTTTAGTAACACTTTAAAATAATGGGACATTGATACTGCATTACGAAGCAATTCCCCTGGATGGATCCATGGCATAATCCTTATTAATATCAAGTGAGTTCAAGGTGATTTATGTTATCATGGTGATTTTGCATCTTGTTTATTACCTTCCAGAGATCACTTTGCAGTGATTTTTAAGGTGGCATGGAAATTACCATGTGAACTGTCTTCTAAATCAATGTAGTCCTTTCCTGCCTGATAATACAGCTCTCTTATGGTTTTCAATGAGCAGATATTAGCTAATGCTTAATTACTGTGGAGGGACAGGTACTAAGCACAGGAGAGTCAACAGCATGAATAAAACTCCTAGAGTAAAAATAAATCAGGAGGTAAAATAAGGGGGATGTTAAGGAATGAAACACTCACCTCTGGCATTGCCTCAAGAGGGACAAGGGACTCACTGAAATTTCAAGTGCTCGTATGAGCACTCTGGAGTCAACAAAAGCTCCCTGGCTTCACTCTCATGATCCAAAAGCCCCCTCTGAGATTACCCTTCACTGCTTGTGCTTCACCCTTTCATGTTTCATGACCACCTCTCTCCTGCAAAGTTGTTGATCCAGCCCATCATTGCCTAAAATCCCTCAGGGCCTGGAATGCCACCCCTACAGCAGGGCTGTGTCTGGGATCCTCTTCACCGATTCCTGACATAATTTCTCATTGATTTGCAAGGGTCGAAATGCAACTGGCACTGCAATTTTCACATAAATGCATCAGAAGGGACAACCAGGGTGGATTTCACTCTGGTGATGTGGCAGCAGCTGACAGTGACACAGTGGGACTTGTGAGCACCTCTACAATGGGCCAGGTCTTGGCCATCCTCAGCACGAAACTCCCCCAGTCTTGCCAACAGAAGGAGGAGACAAGAACCCTGCTGCTCCCTCCATGCCCTGATTCTGCAATGGCCCATCAGCACCCAAACCCCCTCCCCTCTGTGGAGACAAGTCACCTTTCCCTTTGCTTCACTGCAGACTAGCAAATGATAGCTGCAGTGCCCAGCATTAAACAAATCATAGTTTGTCCTTTCAGGAGACTCACACCTGCTTTGAAAGCAAAACTGGCTACTCTCTCACAAGGAGAATTTAAAGGAACACATTTTCCAAATTTTCACTGTTAATGTGAGGGCTAAAGAGTGCAATTTGATATGAGAAGGGGGCTTTAACTTCTTCTATCACAGGACTCTTGAAAATGATGTTGGCTGGTGGCTTGGGCACGAGTAAATGGCAGAAAAAAGATACTCAGGTGGGAGATGGAAAAATTTACCCACACCTGGGTACATCCCAGAGTTTGGGCACAGGAGCAGAAGCACAAGATGGTCACTGTGGACTCAGCAGCTGTTTTTTATTGGCAGAGTTGAGCCCCTGTGCCACCACCAGGCTGTGCATCCTTCTGGATATCATCCTTTGCAGCAATGCCTAACAGAAGATGAATTACAACAGAAGAGTTGAGGATGATTTACCAAAACATGCTGAACTCACAAAAATCCAGCACTAGCAATAAATTCTCAGCATAATCTTAAAAACGGGATGTTTAAACGTGACCAATACTCCACAAAGAGCATGTTCTAACTCTTGTCTGACACCTGCATTGCTTCCACTTCTGAGCAGCTTTATTTTCATTCCCCAGAGGAATTGCATATAAAATAGATCATCTCAGTGTTACTTCGTAATGCATGCTTATAACTGATACATTGTGTAAATAAAATGAAACACTAATAAAAATGGTTGGTGTCTATCTCTGGCTCTAATTTTAAACATGACAATCAGGAAAGAAACAAACCTCCTGAAACTGATGCTAACAATTTTCACAAACAAGGCACTAAGAAAATGTGAGCTCTCTAGGAGAAGGGAGCCACACAGCCAATAAATTGTGTTCCTTAAGCCAACTAGTTATTGTCTATAACATTCATAAAACTCTTCACAGAGAAGACCCTTCCCGATGAAATAAACCATCAATCTCCACTGCATTACTATTCATTTTCCATGTGTGCTGAGAGCAAATGTCATTCAAGGTATTATAGTTCTCTCAAACTATATTAAAATACATAGTCTGATGTTATATCTTTTCGAGCCTCTCTGTTCATAAATTGTCACTGCTGATTGGAACATAAAACATATTTTATAACACCATAAAGCCCCAGAAGATACAAGATCACTCATGTTTGTCTTTATGGCTCAATGTGTAGGACTTCAAGACGCTAAAGCATTGTGTATTTCATAACAGAAATGGCCAGGCCCCATGGAGAGGAAGTATCAGACATTTCCATAAAACATTATTGCCATATTCCTTGATGACTGAAACACCTCTGTGCACACAACCTGAGCCCTTAACTTATGGACTGTAAACGGATGAGTTTTCCCAATAAATCACCTTTGTTTAGGAGCAGAGTTATCCTACCCAACACTTAGCTTTGAATGTTATCTCCAGGTGTCAGCGTAATGATGACTTTTTTCCCTCCTCCATTTTTCTTTTTTCTTCCTGATACGGCTAAGAAAACTTCCTTTTCATGGAGAAGTCCCCTGAGAAGTCACTGAGATGTTTCAAGATATTAGGTAATTAGATCAGCTTCTCAGTGATGTTCTGTGTTTCCATCAGACCTACTATTTTTGGATCCCCTTGGGGAGCCATGGCTATCACCTTCCAATGCATTGAGATGCTTCTGTGCGGAAGGAAGTTCCTGCCACCACCTCCTGCAATCCCTGATCCTGCTCTGCCTTTATGTGCCCCCAAACTTCAATGCAGAAGGGTTTTTACACACTGTTTACTGCACTAGAGCAGTGCCAGGATGCTCCAGCATTGAACCCTTTGCTGTCAGGGTCACAAATCAGTGCCCAGAAACCCCAGGGTGTGGCCAAAGGATGGATTTGGAGCCTTCAGTGCCATGACCAGCACAGTGAAAACAGGACAAGAGGCTTCCTAAACTGCCTCTGGTATCAACCAGAAAATGGGTCCATCATTCCTAGGAGCAGGAGGGCAGCACAGCAAGGCAGCTTGGTTCAGGGTAGAACAGCTCATGCATCATCCCCTCACCCCAGCTGGGCCTCAGCAGAAACAGCAGCAGTAATGCAGGGCCTTCCATGCTGCAAATTTACGACATTTCCAAAAAATATCACTGCAAAGGAGCACGGCAGCACCAAACACCCACAGCTCGCTCGGGAGAGCCAGGTCAGGCACACAGATTCACAGCACGAGAGTTACAAGTGTCTCCCCTTTTCATTGCTGGTGCATTGAGTTCTGAGCTGCCTCTCCTGCATGTCTGCTGGGTTTTTTTTCCATACAGGCACTGGTCAGTGCTGAGTTTTCTGTTAAGAAAAGGGCTGCTCGTCTCCCAGGAATCACTGACATAATCTAACACAGAATTGGCCCTAAAACATGTGTTTTTCATGAAGTTCTTTAATATTTCAAATCGTTAAATGTCACCTGCCTTTTCCTCCACCCTTCCTGTCAGTAGCACACACTGCCTGTGCTGGCTCATGCTCACCAGCACCTGTGCAGTGCCACAGTCCTGATGATGGCACTTGGAATTCACATGGGCAATGCATATGCTTTACACAGACCTTCTACTCCTGTTCGGCTTTAATTATTGGACACTTAAACTAATACACTACTGAAAGCAGCTCCTGCTATATTTAGCCCCATAATTTTATATTTTGCTGTTCCCCAGTCTCCAGATGGAGAAGGAGGAGGAGAAAACACAGGGAAAATTGGAAATCTATAAGGTTGCTATCTTGTTTAACCACCTGAGGGACCTGAGGTTTAGTCCAGTACATTATGAAAGCAGAGAGAACACTGCAGCAAGATGGGTGCTGAATCTCATGTGCTTGTTCATCCCCAAAGCACTTGAAAGGTGGCATTTTGGGTGGAAGGAAAAGAAAGATCAGCAAAAATAGGGACAGAGACTGTCCAAATAGATGAATTTGTTTATAGGAGTAACAAACCCTTAAAGTTTCCAGAGAATAAATCTCCTAATATGAGACTAGGGACAGACCTTGTCCTGCTCTCAGGAAAAGGCCCCAGAGGTGGTATTGGCCCACATACTTTGAAATGTCTGAAACCTGGGGCTGGCAGGGACAGCCACAACTTGCCCTGACTCCAGCTTTCCAGACAAGCCTGTCTGAGGGTCCTGGCAGCCCCAGTGATCCAGCAGCTCGGCAGGACACCTTCATTCCATTTGCCACATAGCTAATGCTTTGGTATTCCAGTGCTTTCCTCTCCACAGAAAACCATGCAGTATTTCCACCCGTTTAAAGGTCTATAAGAGGTCTCATCAAAGCCAGGTATAGTTTATATTGCAGATGGCTGCTGACATGATATAATCCACACTAACAGGCAGGCTGTTAAAGGTCAGAGTCTCACTTCACTTCTGTTATTAGCTTTGATGTTGGGAAGATGCTGAATTCCCTCCATGTCTTTTTCTTTTAGAGAGAGAAAAGACACTGTTTACTGTCAGGCTCTTCATCAACATAATTGGTGGCTTCTCTGGAATCGCCCCTTTGCTCTAAAAAGCGCTGTAAATCAGCTGTAGGAAGCCTGGTCTTTGAAAAATCCTCCAGCGGAAGAAGAACATGAACAACAGTTTGCAGGATCAGCTCCATGTCTGTGCCAGATGTGTGCAGCAGGCAGGCAAGGCTGGAGCCTTCCTCATCCTGCATCCCTATGCTGGCAAAGCTGGAGGTCACAGCTTTGAGGCACAAACATGCCAGAGCCCCAGTAAGTTTGGGGAACCCCTCTCCGAAGTTGTTGCAGGCTCTGAATGGGACCTTCAGCTCCATGTGCTGCTTCCATCCACAACGAAGCTGCTGCTCCCAGCATGTGCCTGCCAGGCTGTAGCATGGCTGCTTCCAGCTGCTTCCATGTTAGAACCATAAAATCCCTGAGAACACCCCAGCCTGGCCATGTGGGCTGTACCTGCAGCTCTAATGCACGCTGGCAAATGTTGCTGGGAGCAGCCTGAGCAAAGTGAGGTGCAAAAAGTATTTCAGGCTTCGAAATGCCAGGGCTGCTGTCCCTGGAGCCCCGGGATCCCACCCAGCAGAACGGAGGCAGCAGAGTGGGAATCCCCATCTCTTTCAGCTATGCCCTTTCTAAACAGAACCCAAGAGAGAGTTTTTGTTGATAAATCCCTTATTCAAAAATAATATTGACATTACCCCAGCTTCCAGCTCCTGGAAAAACTTCTTATCTAATCTCAAGCAAGAGATGCTGTGCCCATCATCAAATCCTACGAAAGGCTCTGCTGACCTTGATCAAATCACTTCCTTGTGCGAACCCCAGCCAGTGCCACAGCCATTCCTCACCTGGACATGGCAGGACGAGATATTAGTGGGCTGGTGCCACACTTGGCTCTTTGATCTCAGCAATAGTGAAGCTTTGCCTGAAGATGGCACTACAGAATGGCTGGGGCGAGCGTGCGGCCGCGGCGGCGCTCGGTGGGATTAATACAGCACGGAGCACCCAACAATCCCAGCTCCTATTCCCCATAAAACGCAAATCCATCTGCCGTCGCCTGCAGGGTTGGGGTCTGCTGGGGGGAACGACGGCAGAGGTCACTGTGTGCCCGACAGACACAACCCCCAAATCCTGGGCTCTCCCTGTTCCCTGCCAAACTCGAGCTTCCCACAGCAAAATCAGCCTCTTGCTTTTTGTATTCATGAGTTTCATCCGTCTTGCTCCTGACTTGGTGAAACCGCAGCAATTTTAGTTTCTCCACATCAATGGCACTGCAGAAGCGCACAGGGTGCAGTTCCAGTGCTGAAGCGATCTTTAACCCCCTGGATTCGGGGTAGCACGGTGGGGTGGTTATTCCCTTTCTCTACTTCCCCATCCCACCCTTGCAGCTCCGTTCAAACAAGCCAGAAAAGGGAGGAGTTACTAATCTGCCCATCCTCAAATAGCGAATTGCCTCCTTCCAACAGTACTGGACCTGGAACTGTGGCTCCCAAAAAATCGAACCCCCCAGGCATTAATGCCAAAAATCCCCAAAGCCCTGAGGTTGCCCAGGCAGAGATGTTTCAAAAGTATTTTCCCGAAGGTTCGCAGCAGACTCCGTGGGCAGCCAAGGGGGAATTCCTGGGCCAAGGGCCAGGCTGCAACAGGGAGGGAATGGGGAAAAGCGAGAGATTAATTGATCTGTGTCCTCGAGGGGCTTGGGGGAGGCAGCGTGCCCGGCACAGGGCAGCCACTTGGCCAGTGCCGCTCGGGTGGTGGCGAGTGAGGGCGGCTCCGCGTTATCACTCGCCATCGGACGGGGAATCGGCGCTGCTGGTACCATGTCACACCCTGAGCCTTTGTTTCCAGTGGAGGGCAGATAAAGGGCTCGGCATAGACGCTGGGTGGGGGTCATGGCCAGGGAAAGACAAAGCCAGCTTAAATCACAACCGGGAATCAGGTCTGCTGGAGGTGGCCAGGAGAAAGAGGGTTGCTGCAGGAAGTCATCCCAAGTTCTCTTGAGTCAGGACCTCAGGACGGACAAGTAGGCAAAAGAACAACCTGCCAGGCTCAGCTCACCATCTGTTCACTGGAGAGCATGAAGAATTGATCTGAATTGTCAGATAAGTCATATGCCTGTGCCTGAACATGAACCTGAGAAGCCATCGCACACAAATCCCATGTCACTCTCAGTTACCAGCACTTTCCTGACCACTAGGAAGGGCTCAGGAGAATTTGGGTCCCACGCCAGGACTAGCTGTGGCCTGTTGGCAATCAGCAGCCATCACCTCCATGCTGTAGGATGAGCACAGGCTCATAGAATCATAAGAATATTCCGAGTTGGAAGGGACCTGTCAAGATCATCAAGTCCAACTCCTGAACCTGAGCAGGAAACCCCAAGAATCATACCATGTGCCTGAGAGCAAGGCACTCATGTTTGGGGAGAGGCTGCATTGCTGTTCCTCCGCTCTGCAGCCTGTGCAGAAACATCCCTGAAGTTTAAACAGATATTTCTGATGCATTATGTGAAAAAAGACATTTTTGCGACAAGAGTAATGAACCATGATGGGGTTTAGTGTTGTTTCAAGCCTGTACACATGGTCTTTCCAGTGAAAAGAGCACGTGAGGTATGCCAGAGAACTTCCCAAAGAGGATAAGATATGAAAAGAGAGGATAAACTGTGGTGCCAAGTATCCATATGGCAGCACAGCATTTGTGTTGGAAGCAGAGAGAAGCCACAAAGTTCAAAGCTCCAGGCAGAGCTATTCCAGAGTTCAAGGTCCCTCCAACCTGATGGGATGATTTTGTCTGATATAGCTGCAAACCGTGACATGGCACTGCATGTGCTCAGCAGGGCTGGCGATCCCTTTCCAGTCTGACCCACGACCGAGTTATAAAGTTTATAATTGAGTCCCTCCAGCATTTTAGCTCACCACTGTTTCTGAGCCATTTCTACATGAGATGTGGACAAAGTTAAAGGTGTTGCTTTTGTGCAATGTGGATTGGGGCTGCCAGCCTGTGTGGGTCTGAATTCCTTGCTTTCCCTAAATCATGTCATCTGCCTGAGCATCCTTCACCAGTTTCCTAACATTTCCCATCCATCTTGGCCGTTGGAAACCCTTTGGATCTCCCTTTTGTTTACAATGAGTAATGGGCAGGAGTTAACAGAGGTTCCAGAGGAAAAGGTCAGTGTAGTTCAAGCAGCATTAGGAAGAAACTCTCAGACCCGCTTTGATCTGCGGAGGATTTAAGCGGTCAATAAGGCAGCGTGGGGAGCAGCAGCGTCGCCCAGATGCCCTCTCGGTGGAGCTGCTCCAAAAGCCCCAGTCCCAATCCCGGTCCCAGCCCCGCCAGACTGCAATTCCTACCAGTCCCTCGGGGTTTATGGCCGGGGAGGGCGTGAGTCACCGGCCCCGTGTCTGGCGGTGCCATGCACGGCTTCCCGGGCGGCCGCCGCAGCCTCCTCGCGTGTTTGCAATTGCTGAGGCAGACTGTTTGCTTCTGCCACGTCCAAGGCAATCCAGTAAAAGTTTACAAAAGGCTAGAGCTCAATCGTGAGCTTGTGAAAACACCGGTGCGGGCTCCCCGGCTCTGCGGTTCAAAGTCTGAAGTGTGCCCCGTCAATTTACACCCGTATTTATTTTACGGCCGCGCCGTGAATGGGAGTTATTTCACAGAGATCGCCCTTCCACGAAAACGGGGTGAAAGCCCTTGAGTTGAAGGGAGTGGGTGGGACTTTTACTTTTTAACCTTCAAATGCATTGGGCTTGTGGATCCTGCGACAGAGGCAGGATGATCTGCTGGAGCAGGGCTGGATGTACGGCAGCTCCATAGCCCAGGATGGGCGCTGGGACTGTGGGCTCAGTGTCTGCTGACAGCGGAAACACTGGGTCAGATAACCAGTGGTTCAGCTGAAACAAGATTTTAAAAGGTGTTCTCATCTCCCCAAGATGGAAAGATCACAGCCCACAGTACCAAGAAGGGACTTATTTTTAATATCATACTAGCAGAAACTGGTGTTTATGTCATCTGAATTAAGAAACACTCTATATGGATGTTCATTCCATATTCATGATGATGTTTTTCTGGCTTATCCTATTCCACTTTCGAAGTAAAATCAGCTAAACTTGAAAAAAGTGCTGACATCATAATAGAGCTGTTTCTACACAACTTTGGCAGAAAAATTGCGTGAGCTCACCCAGCATTAGGAGTCATGTTCGCTGTTGACCAAAGACCTGCCCTATCCATTGAGTCTCCAATGCTTTAAGAATCATTTCACCTCACAAATTAGGATTGCAGTGGAAAAACTTCTTATCAATCAATGATTTCCTCTCCACTCCTCTGCCTGTGTGTTCCTCCCCACACTCACCTTTCTGCTGCTCCCTGCCCACTCACAGCCCCTGTCCTCAGACATCCCTTTGATGTCCTGAATTTCTCTCTACATCCATCCGTCTTCTCAACCCACCATCTCAGTTGAACACCTCTTCCTTGCTCAGCCTCCTACCCTTTTTTCTCTCCCTGCTCAGCTGTTGCCTCTATCAACAGGATGATTTTGGAAGAGAGCTTTTACTGAATAAGCTACATAAATGAAGTTACTCAGTATCATACACGTCTCCTGCTGGTTCCCCAGCAGGTTTCCAGATTAGGGGGAGGGAAAAAAAAAAAAAAAAAAAAAAAGAAATCAAAAGAAACCAGATGCTCAGGGGATTGATTATTCCTGCATGATCCTGTGGATAAATAAAGTGTTTGGAAAGTTCTGAAAGCACATTTTGATGCTGGAACCTAATTTATAAAAAACAGAGGGTAGGAATAGATATGGATTCAGACTTCCCAGCTGCCCGGAAATGATATTAGGTTGGCTTTTCTTGGGGTCAGCAAGAGAGGGTCTGATGGGTGCCCACCACCTGTGGGCTGTGAGGTCTCCATGGTGCCTCCAGGTGAATTGGTTTTGGGATGGTTCAAGGGCAGGAACAGACAACAGCTCTTGCATCTTCCATAGGGTCCCATACGAAGCACAGCTGCCGCCCTCCCGGTGCCTGGCAGAAACAGACTCTCTACATCCTCTCTTAATCTACTCACACCCTCTTGATCTGGTTTAAATAAGTAGGTGGGTTTCTCCCAAGGCCCAGACAGGGACGAACATGGTCCTGGGTGCAGGGGAAGCTTTGGAAATAGGGTCATGAAAGGATATGGCTCGGAGAAACCACTCATTGGGCAGGATCCAGGGATGAGCACCCGCCTGGGGCTCACATGGGGTGGGTCAGGAGGAGTGGAGCAGCTACACTGCCAGCAGCTGCCTGACACAGCTTCTCCTCCCTTCTGAGGTGGCCCACGGCTGGAGGGGAGTGAGGGTGTCCCACCAGCAGGAAGAGCTCAGGGTCACTCCATGGTGAAGAGCAATGCCCTGAACTGGGAGTAGGAACAGGAGAGTGAACATCTCCTCTGCTCCAGCCACTCCTCATCATCCCACCACCAAGGGCTGAGGGTCCCTGAGTGTAGCCCAGCTGGGGATGGCTGTGAATGCCATCCCAGGAGAGGCAGGACAGTCCTGCTGCACACCCACAGCCACGCTGCACACCCTGCCCCAGCACAGGAGTGTGCACAGTGGGAATAAAGGCAGGAGGATCAGAGATCCAAGGACACAGGGTTGCTGGAGGAGATAATCTCTGGGAAAGGTCATTAGCCAGAGAGGTCACTATTTATCTGGACATATGAAAAAGCTATAGGGAAAATGCTGTAAAGTGAGAAGGTAAATATTTCAAGTGATGTTTCTATTAACTGCAAATTCCCTTTACAGATTTTCCTTGGTTTTGCTCTTAGAGTCAAAGTCGTTGTTGCCTTTGGTGACTTTTTGGTTCTTATCTCAATTCTAAATGTTAAACTCCCTGAGTCAACTGATTCTAATATTTTAGAGTGTTGTTTCAGTGATTTATCAGAGCAATACAAGCCAAAATGAGGGGTTATTTGTAAAAGTTTGTTTGAAACACTTAAAAGAAAAAACCCATTTCTGAAAGCATGAATGAGATTTTTTTTTTTTTAAAAAAAAAAAGGTCTATGTAATTTTCAGGGGCTGAAATGAAAGAATGTAATTTTTCTGAAGGAGTTTGACAATCAAAAGCTCTGAAATGAATAACCTTCTGATCCCCAAACAGTATTCCAGCAAATCTTTCTATGCTATTAAAAAGTGTTAGTGTTTCTATTATATACAGCATTGTGGAAATGCATTTCTGCCATCAACAGTTTCATTTATATGAACCTTTTTGTTGTTCTTTCATTGTTGGTGCATTCAGGTTATTTATCATTACTTGTTTATTTAAAATCACTGTTGCCTTTATATTTCTTGACTGCATTAAAAATACATATTTTAATAGTCTGTGTCTCTAAGAGAAATGATATTAATGATAAAACACTGTATGTATCTCCTAGTGACTTCTTCTGCAGGTTTTATAATCTTTTTATGCTTCCTCACCCTCTTTTGCAAAGGTTTTTTTTTTCTCTGTTGTATTATGCAGGATATAAATACCACAAAAAAGATATTGATATTATTTATTTACAGGGCACCTAACACATTTACAGCCCAGGTCCAGAGGTTCTCCCATAGCACAGCTAAGAGAAATGCAGAATACTTTTAGGGCACAATTCCCATATGACTTTATAACAGAGATATTTCTGCTGTGCAATATTTGCTTTTAATGATAACAATTCCAGCTCTGATGATAAAACCACGGATCTTGCAACAAGTGTTGTTTCTGGTTTTGATTTTACACTACTCCTGGAGTTGTGTGATTGTGCAACTATCTCAGCTTTTATTTGTTAGCATTTTTGATACCTTGTGCTTGCCAAGAAGAGCTTGAAGTGGTGAACTCTGATGTTTCAGGCATTCAAAGATATTGAGAAGCGGGAGATACCAAGCCAGGGTTATGTGGCTGAGACATGACCTCCATGATTCCAGGGAGATGTTGGGGTTCTTCTACAGCACTGGGGGCTTCTGCCTCCAAACTGGGGAGGAACTGGCTATACAGTCCAGTCTTGTGCCCTGCAGGTTGGCTCTTGCCCAGCCTTACCCTCTGAGCGCAATGAGATGTCCACTTAGATCCAAAAGTAGTGGGTTCTGCCAGGATGTTGTGAAACAGAGATTTCTTTTGCTTAAAATACCCCTCAAAGAGAGGTGAGTGCCCAGGGAATGTTACAAGATGCCGCCAACACACGCACATGGATGGGGAAGGTGCACATGGATGTGGATGATGCACATGGATGGGGAAGGTGCACATATCATGAGTGGGCACCTATGGCTTCATCCCCACGTGTTGCACAGCAAACACACTGAAAGCCCCTGAGAGGCATCCCCAGAGCCTGAGACACCCCCACCATGCTCCTGTCCCACGGTCCCCCCCAGTGCCAGCACAGAGACCTGCTGTCCCCACCAGCTTTGCAGCATGACCTGTCAAGAGCAGGGTCAGCTGCAGGTCAGTCCCAGAGAGAGAAAACAGCAATTGCTTCCTGCTTATCAGTGTTTTCAATGGGTGGAGAGACACTCGTGGGGTGGGCACAGGGTAGGGGGCGCCAGGACAGCCTGAGGGTCACCCCTGGGTTACTACCTAATAGCTGTTCTGATGGGAAAACAAGATCTCAAGGCAGATTAATCCCATTTGGTGTCCTCCTCCTGCGCTGTTGCAGCTCTAGTATAAAGCCAATACGTGCTGTGAAATGGCAAGTACCTGCCTGACTCCAAAAACGTGCTTTTCCAGACCCAGTGATGCTCATTTTCATGCCTGACTCAGGGGTAGAGCAAAGTTTTTCTGAAGCACAGGATAACCCTAAACAAGTCTCTGAATCCTGCACATACTTATTCTCATGCACCTTGCAAGCTGCAACTATTTGTATATTCAAGGCTTAAAAAATGATGCACTTAAGCACATGCTTAGTATCAAGGCCACCAGTAGTTCCCCTGGCGGTGATGAAATTATTCCCACGTGGAGCACCAAGCCCATTGAAGTCTGTTGGGTTGGAACCTGGGTAGAGCCCTTCCCCAGCCCTGCTCAGAGGCATTTTGGGGCAAGTGGGCACAATTTCAGGAGAAATAACTCCATCTCTAAAAAGGAAACTTTAGCACAGCCTGGGATTTATAGAAAACCCAGTATCATCCTGAGCCAGGGTGAAGCAGCTTTTTAGGGGGATTTCTCTTTTTTCCTGGTTTCTAGCACAATTTTCATATTTGACAAATATTCCTGCTGTTCTCCAAGCTGAGCACTGAGCTGTCTCCATTCCACTGGCTGCTTCAGGAGGCTGCTGCATTTCTGCACCTCCTCAATGCCCATGGCCCTCGTGCAGTGAGGACTGCAGTGCTGGTGCTCTGGCTCTCTCTATTTTCCTTTAGCCCAGCTGATCCAATCTGGGAATAAAAACAGAGGGAAACAGATGGTCCATTGTACACGCTGCTCCTGCCTGCACTGGCTCTCAAGAACCTGGTGCTGGGGCCAGCTCTTACCTCCTATTTTCCATGTTTCATGTTAAATGCACGTGCTAAGAGGAATTTGGGCAGGACAGTTTGTGTTCCTAAGGGTCACTGCCTGCATTGGGATGGTTTTCCTACTAATGCTGAAGAAATTGGGTGGAGGAGATTGCTGGGGCAAGAATATGTGTCCTGGAGCCAGGAACCTGGTGTGCCTGCAGGTTACCTTTTTGTCATCCCTATTAATCACTGGGTGACATCTCAGGTGCTACAGCAGTTTGAAAACTCTAAAGTATGATATGGTATTTGATATCAATGGGTTATGTCTATCACCAAGAAAAGGATAATTTTTGCACCTGCAAATAAATGCACTTCATGAAGCTGTTTCCAAACTGTGTGTTACCATTTTCCTTTTGCAAGTTTTATTGTACTATATAATAATTTATTAACGCAACATCAGTATCAAACTCTTTCTCCATTTAAACTAAATCCAGGGAAGTTTCTCTTTCACTTCTGCACAGCAAGCAATGGCCACATCTAGCACAACAAACACCAGACACAGGCAGCTGGTAGCTCCTAACCCTGCTCCCATTTTCCAGGCTTTCTTCCTACCTTAGGAGACAAGAAAATGCAGAAGGCTGACCCCCAGCATGATGAATTCCTGCTGAGCTTTTTCCCATTAACTTCAGTAAGGGCTTAATCCGGTGGTTTTCAGAAGCTGGGTGGCTGGTGGGGATTTTTGATGGAGGCAGGGGAGAGAAGACAGGGTGTTAACATGTATTTCTGATTAATTATAGTGTTCTCAAGAGTAAGTGAATAATAGTACTGGTCAGAGCCAGGCATCACACGGGTCTCAGCCCTGCAGAGTAAATGGTGTCTGAATTGTGAGTAATGTTGACCTGGCAGAGGCCAGATAAGATATGGATTTTTCACGTCCAGGACTGGACAGAATTCCACATATTGATAACTAAATGCACCAAAATATAACCAGTGCTTAGCACGCAACTCTTCCTGGCTCTCAGAAATCATATTCAGCTGGGTTAGACAGCAGAAGTGCCAAGCAGGGCAGGTAATTCATATGCAAACAATTAGCCAGGAGATTAAATGGCTTCAATAAATTCCAGCTTTGCTCCCTATCCGGAACAAAGAGCATCTTTTCCTGTTAACCTGGGGCAGAGATGAAGGCCAAATCCTGCAGACTCCCGGAAGGATTTCTGCAGGGACCCTGACAGTTCCCAAGCAGGATTATGCTCCAGTGCCACCAGTTAAATAACACCTAAACAAGTGTTGGTGCTCAACTAACCTGCTGGTAGAGTTATAGAGAGAACAGCTTTGTCCCTGTACCCTGGGTGTGTTTGGTGGCTGAACACTTTCCATGCATGCTAAGCCAGCACTTTTTATTAATAACTCCTAAATTTACTCACAGTTCTCAAAGCCATCTTACTGTCCTATGTTAGAGCTGCCCAGAACAACAAAAAATTCACAGGATTGTGTTTCAAAGCATAATAATCTGCCTAAAATCAGCTGTTCTTGTTTCTTGTCATCTTGAAAACACAGAGACACACCATTTCTCTAAAAACAGTCACGAGGAATGCAACCAAATGAATAGTTTGACTTTCATGGGTTTATTTTGAGATATATTTCATATCTATATATCAAATCTACATATATGTTATTCTATTATTGACCTGTTCAGATGTTTTTCAATGGAAAATGTTCAAAACTTCCAGTTTATGAGCTGTTTTTGGAGGAGAGGTGACTTTTTGACACTGATTTGGAATGAAAAATGGTTTGAATAATCCAAGTTTCCTACAGAATATAAACTCCACCTTGCAGCCAGGTCTGGGAATGATAATTTTCCTCCTACTCCAGTTTTTCTCACTTATTCAAAGAAAACTGATAAATGTCATGGTACACACTTGAGTCTCTTGGATTTTTGCCAGGCTAAGTGATGGAGAAATTGGTTCATCCCTTCTGAGGGCACTGGTGGAGATGTTGAGAAATGAACCGTGTTTAACTACATCTTTACATCAAGAATATGCTAAAATTGGGGCTGAAGGGAAGCAAGCACTTCCTCAGGAACAACTCTTAGCACCCACAACATGGTGGGAACCAGGTCCTACACTGTCACCAGCAATTCTCCCTAACAATGTCACCCCTATTTACAGAAAGACACACTCAGGGTTGGGCAGAGTTAAACCAACCTTAGATATTTTAGCACAGCACAGTCAGTTGCCTTCTTGCAAGATGCCAGAATGAGACATTACATATAAAAAGATGATAAAACCACAAAAACAAACAGAAATGTGGCCCCCCCCCCCCCACGTATGCAGCACCACTCTGAGCTGAGCTTTGCAGATCCCTCAGTGCAACTCTGGCACTGTATTGTCCATCAAACCTGAGCTTTCCTGCTGCCTCAACAGCTTTTGCTGGTTGGTATTGGATGAATGGGGCAGGTCAATGATCTCAGTTTCTCCTCAGACTTTGCAAAGTCAGGAAGACTGTGTCTATTCAGTATTAAATGTTATCTCTTGCAAACATGACTTAGAAGCCTTGTTTGAAAAACACATGGACTCTTCCGTACAGCAGCAGCACACAGACCCACATCAAATGCTGCTTTTATGAATCACAAAAGAGATGCTGCTTTCATGCTTATGAGTATTTGTAAACTGGGAGTTATGACTAAAACCAGCATTTGACCTCCTCACATTCCCCACTGGACACATCCTGGCATGCCTCATTGAAGATGCCCGTGTTCTGTGCTTTGCCTTGTCACCAGGAGATATGGCATACAGATGGAACGATCATATTGGCCTCTAAAGGAAAATATTTAACCCAGAGATGTCAATGGAATATAGAAATGATGGTTAAAATCCCAGAAGCCTGCCTTGTTTTTGTCTTTTCCCTTTCATCTAGCACTTTGGGTCATGCCATCACTTATACGCTTCAGCCCAAACAGGCAATTGCTGAGTTAAGAACCTGGAGTTCAAAGTGAACCATAAACCTTAGTCTATAAGATAAATCATACAAATTACTTTACAGAAATAAATAGAACATTTGGGAGAGAGGTTATCTTCTTGCCTTCAGTTTACATCTCTAATGACTGTAAGTTCACAAATGCATTCTGTCAAGAATATAAACATTGCTTTTATTATACCAAAGACAGATATTTATTACCAACTTTTACAGTATGGCCAGCCAGCTTAGGGGAAAACCCTGGAATCTGAGCAAGAATGTAGAAACTTTGTCATGATAATTATTAAATTTGTGGGCACCTTGTTAAGCACAAGGAACGCTACTCAGAAAAAGCTCTCCACTTGAGTTAAACTGCAGAAATCAGGTTTTTAAACTAGTGAATGGTGTTCAGCATTGCTAAACTTTTCTTGTGCAAGTTGTGCTGACATACTGAAATAGGTGTTTCCACACAAACACACCCAGGTGGGATTTTTCTAAAACTTTGAACTCATCTTTCCCGCAGTTCTCCATGATTTTATTATTGTAACCTTGTGCAGGGCTGTGTTTCAGGGCACAATCCTTAGTCTTTCACCCTCCCTGCCAGCGGAGTTTAATTTGGATTAGGCTGTCAGTCAGTCATTTTTTCTATGGCACAGTATAAAAAGGGAAAAAAAATAGACCAACAAATGTTTTTGCTGAAACTGGATGTTGCAGAGGTCAGGGAAATACGGAGCCAACATCAAAGGGTGTTTGATCCCAGGATCCCAGAATGGAAACTGGTCCATGTTTGTTCCTTGGAGAGCTACCTCATCCTGCTTTGTCCAGTCAACATTACAGTCCCCAACAAAATAAAGTGTTTTTCATTGCTCTTTGAAAAGGTCCCCAGCAGAGCAGAGGAACAGCTTGTATAGGATGCAGCTTGGGTACCTGGCCTAAGGCTCCCACCATGCAGGAGATGGAGACAAATAACATTTTCCTTGCACAAATCCAGGAGCATTGAGGTGCTGTCATGCTGTCTGAGAATCTGGCCTCTCCTCCTTGCTCTGGCTTTAGGATAAGGCTGGTTGCGGAGAGGTTGGGACACCGGGGACAGGAGGTCCTGCTTGTGCCTTGGGAAGTTGTGACATCAAGTGTTTGCACTGCTTGATGGACTCAGGGTGCTTCTGGGGAAAGAGAGACCGGGTCCAAAAGGATAAGAAAAACACCTCCCTGAACCCCAGAGGCAGCTACACAGAGCAGAGAGTGTGTTTGGGCTCTGGTCCATATCATCTCACTTACCCCTCCAAAACAAGTCCCTCTGAGCCCAAGCTAAGGTTAATTAGCAAAGCAAATGTGGGCACGGATCCATTCCCGCTGTTTTACATAAGCCCACGGGTATTTCCCATCTCAGCCAAATCAGCACCTCTCTGGAACCCTCTTCTCTCCTAGAAAAAGTGCCTGTTTTGGAGCAAGAGAAGAGGAAAGACTCACACCAAAACCATTATGCACCACATATCGCTGTGCTACATGTGTTCTGCGATTGCAACAGTCATGAATAAGGTATGAGAAATTGGACATGATATTGCATTTCCTGCTCATGCATCTGTCGGATAAGCTGATTGGAGCCCGCTGCTCCAGCCAGGGATTGTTTCTTTCCTACATCATGGTAGTCACGGTGTCTCTGCTCGGTTGGGCTACGTTATGTCTGGGAAGGGAAGGGGAAAAAAGGGGGGGAAAAGGAGCATGTTGAAGACAAAAGCGTTTAAGCCCGGACACGTCTGTGAGCATGTGTGTGACACATTCATGGGCCGGTTTGTCAGAAGCAGGGATGTAAAATCTGTGCCCCCAGTCGTGCTCAACAAATCAAAGGGTGGAATGGAAGAAAGAAGGAATTCCTCAGCTCTGGCTATGCTTGCATATTTTGCCCAAATGTTGCTGGTGTGCCTCTTCCCTTCCAAGCAGTGGAGCTGCAGGGAAGTCTGTGGTGCAGACCAGCTCCCACTGAGGTTTTCAGCTGTCCAGTGCCCCCCAAATCCTCACTGTGGGAAGCTGGGATCAGCATTGAGTGGGGTGAGGATGAGCTGCAAGTTATCCTCAGTGCTGATGAGATCAAGTTCATCAATGATCAGGAGAGCTCTTCTCCCCTCAGGACAGCACCTGGCCAGGAAGCAGATGGCAGTGGAGGGGAGAGGATCATCGGGGTTTGAGTATGGTTGAGTTTTGGGGTGAGTTGGTACATGAGGGGACAGCAGGACAGAGCAGAGCTCCATCTCCACAGAGGGTCAGCAAGCAGCAGCCACCCCAGTGTCCCCTGTGTCCCCAGTGCCACCACACGCAGATCTCTTCTTGGCTCCTTCGGGGCATGACAGAGTATGCCAGCTCCTCTCTGTCTCCCTTTGCACCCTTCTGCTTTGCATACAGGGGCTGTGATATGGATGAGAACCTCACCTCTGTTGTATAAACCCAGGGGACTGTTTAAAAGCCTTTTCCATCTGAGGTACGACTCCTCTCCCTCACAGCAATGCACCAGAGGGTGTTTTGATAAACTGATTGTATCCACAGCTCAAGTGGATGGGGGTTCTGGAGAAAGTCCAGGGATTTTCTGTTCCATTTGACATCTCCCACACAGACTCCTCCCTTTCATTCCAAGCAGAAGTGTTACTCTCCTTCTCTTTCCTTACCTTTTTTTTTTTTCACCAGAGGGAATCAAGATATGGGATAGGAAGGAACACAAAGGAACAAACAAACAAAAAGCCAAGAGAAATTGTTTTTGCATTGAATCATGCAGCAAAAGACCCACTCCTTTCAAATGGAACTGAACATCCAAGAAAATTATGAGAAAAAAAAAATGGGATTGAACGGGAGAAGCACATGGAACAAAATGGATTTTTGCTTCATTGGAGATGTTTTGCAGGAATGTCTGTGACTTCTCCAGCCCCTGCTCCTGTGCCACCTGCCTGAAGAGCTGGGAGTAGGGGCACAGGCAGACTCTAGTCAGCATCTTCGTCCTTGAGATTGCCCTTTGTGGAGAACTAACCAGGCTCTCACTGTAAACAGTGCATTTACCTTAAATTAATAAGGGGTCAATTAATAATTCTGCTTAAGTAGAACTGAGAGCAGGAGCATTTTAACTGTATCCCTGGTGTGGTATCCGTGGTTCAGCAATCCATGTTTCTTGGAAGACCCAGACATCCAGCTATTTTCCCCACAGTCCTCCCTCTTGCACTAAAGCCATCCTCTCAAGGGCCCTTCTCTCACTATGGATGTTCCAAAATTAATTACACCTTGCATTAAAACCAGTGCATCTTAATATGAGCTTTGTCATAACCATAGATGAATGAGGTATCTGGATGAACACAGTGAAAACTTCTTTGTTGGAGCCATTTACAACAGACAAGTGTTCAGGTTTAGACCAGTTGCAATAAACAGGCCGGGACAACAGTGTTTGTCCATGAAAATGAACAATGGTAAAGGTTTTAACACAATGGTTTATACAAGAAGTAGTACAAAAAAACACCTCACAAGCATGTTACCTGAATGATAAATGAAAATGAAGCCTTAAATAACAACAATGTAAAACAATTTGGGAAGCCTTTTCTAAGCAGCACCCTGGTTAGAGTCCAAAGAAAATACATGCAAAAAATATTCAAAATCCCATGCATTACATTGACTTTGGCCAGCTTCCAGCTCTAGGGCATAAAGCTTTCTCCCAAAATTTTGCAAGTAAAACAAGTTCTTTGAATGAGGGCCTGATCCAGCCAGCTGCTGAGCGTTCTCTGTTCTTACTGAGGTCATTGACATCCATGGTTTGTAGGACAGACCTCAAACACAGGTCAAAAAAATATCCAAAAATAAAATCCATCACATAAAACACATCAAAAAATGAAACTTTCAGGATCCACCCCTTAGCTGTGTAATGCTTTTTTGTTTGGAATTTTTTTTTTAATTAAAAATATCTGAGATTTGAATACTGAAATCATCTGTTGGAAACTGTTCCTGCATCTGAGAATGTGGTCATGAGGCCTGTGGAAATGGATGACTGCTCCCAAGGCTGGGGCCAAACCCTCCTTGCTCCACTCGTGGGAGCAGCCTGATGCTTGGAAGCTGCTTCTGGAAATGCTCCTGCACACCAGCAGCCCTTTCTCCTCTGAGCATGGTGCAGGATTGGGCTCTGAGCCCTTAATCCCCACGGTAAGAAGTGGAACACTGCACACAAGATGTAGCAACAAAATAGATTTAGTTCAAGGTTAGTCTCAAGAACCCTTATCTGATCACTGACAGTAATTTATCACACAGAACCCATCATTAGTGTCAAGCTGTTTTATTACCCACTAACTTAACACTGTTTTACCAAGAGTCAAGTGTGATGTCACTCATGTTAAAGTAATTTACAGCTAATAGATATGAAGTAGGAGTCAAAGCTGCCTTGCTGAGTTCCTTTCATACTTAGTGCTAGCTCCTTTCATTTTGCTCAGTAGGCAAATGAGAGAGCAAGGAGAGGCAGTAATAAAGGGGAAACCACTCTGTGCCCATGAACACATAGAGAAGCTTTGAAACTCCCCAGCATCCTTTCACTTCAAGTACAAGAACTCATCCAAGTACATCAACTCTGATATTGAAGAAATGGACAGTAAGATTTAAGAAGCAATAACAAACAATCTGGTTTGTGGGGTGAGAAATACGGAATTCTTTGGTCATCTGGAAGCTCCAGCACATCAGCAGAATCCCTCTTGGAGTCACATCTTGTACCCCCAAATCCTACAGAATTTCTCTCACTGGGAAAGAGTAAGTTTGGGCTCAGTTGACCTTCCCTTTTCAGCAGTCTTCATTTTGAGCGTGAGAGTTCTCTTCATCTGAAACACGAAGAGAAGTTACAGAAACCTCAGTAAGAATTTGTGTTACAAAAAATGGAGGTGATTACATATGAACATTGTTTTCCCTCCCTGCCTTCCCCATCTCTCCGGCCAATTCTGTTCAGTCTTAAGGTCAACCTCAGTGCAGGCTGTGTTTATAAGAGAATACATTTCCCATTTCCAAGCACTTGCCATCTCCTCTAATGAATCCTTCTGCTGACGTCTCCAAGATCCATATTCTTAGCCCCTTAGACATTCAGAGATAATTCTGACTAATGTGTATATATTCCAAGAGCTTTATTGTGGAGAATTGTACATTTGGGTTAAGGGAAAGGGCATCCTATATCAGTTCACCTCTCCAATTTTATACTCATTAAAAACATTTTAAATTACTGTATCTGCTCTTATTTCCCCTGGAAGTTGCTAAACTCTGGGCTATTTGCATGGTGACTTCAAATGGTCCTGGAGGCGTGACCCTTCAAGACACTGCAGAAAGGTCTCTAGGGATTAAATTTTAACAGATCTCAGGTAAATATATTGCTCTGACAACACACCTGGACTGTAAATCTTTGGAGCATCACTTTTGTCAGCTCTGTCAATAACTGTCCTGGCCTACAAATTCTGTTTGATCAAACAGCTCTTGGAAACACACGATTTCAATGGTGACCTCAGCTTCAACCCACAGCACCAATTGTATGCAGATTGGCCAACAGCCCCTGAAAGGAAGACCCCCAACTTTTGGCTGCAGGAAGGGGCCAGCTGACCAGATGTGAGGCTGAAGGTTTGGAAGAGCTGGACAATGGTTAAACTCTACCTAGAGATTGGCCTGGGTACAGTCAGATGGGATATACGTATTCATAATTTTCTTCCCATCCATGGGGAACTGAATAAAAGCTTGCCAGGACTTCTGCTTCTGCATATCTTTGCTCTCTTAAAATCATTCCAGAGGTTTCTTGTAACACATGGCTTTGCTCAGCCTGTTTCTGCAAAATCTCAAGAGTGATCAGGAGATTGTGAGTGGCCCATTGCCGTGTTCTCCCCCAGGCACTGCTTTGGTCACAGAACTGGTGGGTTTCCACTGTGTTGGGAGGAAGCAGCTGGGCAGGACCAGCTGTGGTCCAGGCCTAAAACTCACATGGTGCGAAGTTCAGGTTCTGGCTTAACTTTGTATTTGCAAATCTGGACAAATAGCAAAAAGCTCTTTCCACCTCCCCAACTCCAGAGCATTCAGCCATGGAAGCCACCATGTGTCTTGAGCAGCTGGGGAGCCCAGAGACGGAAAGAAGTGCTTTGATTCCCACTCTGGCCAAACCAGCTGCCTCTCCACCTCTCCCTCTCCATGCCACCTTTCCAACTAATTGGAGCCATGTTTTCATGCCAAATCAGATGAAAAATGCAGCTGGTGAGGGCTGAGAGGTTGTTGAGAAGGTGAAAAATGAGGCTAGGAGAGGTCAGAGATGCAGTCAAAGAGATGGAGAGAAGTGGAGAGTTTCACGAGGTGGAGGAGAAGATTTGCTGACCCAAATCAAGGCAGTTCAGATGTGGCAGAGAAATTGTGAAAGGAAAGCACAGCCTGAAACACAGAGAGTAAAGGCAGGAAAAATATTTGACACGAGGATATTCAAATTAAGTGTAGCAAAGCAATGCAGGGAACGTTAAATTTAGTTCAATAGATAGGAAAGGTTACACCATTTCTTTGACACATCATTTCAGTACCTTGCTTATGAGAAGTTATAGTGGCATTTCTCCCTCATTGGAGATTATTTTTAGACACATAAAATACATGAGGAGAGAGATGCAAAATGAAAATTAGCCTATAATGCAGACAGTGTCCCAAATTCATCCCCAAGGCACCTGTATTAACTTCCATGGAAGACTTCCACCAGAGGTTCATTCAGACCTGTATTTGAAGTGCACATCTGTGCACTGCTGGGCTTTTGAGTCAGTAACTTCACAACAAGCCTGCAATGGGAAAAAAGAAGTACTTCTAATGATAAATACCACAATAAAGACGAAAACAAGCATTAATATTACAGCTGACTTTGGGCAGAAATTTTATAAGATGTGAAATTCTGTGTCCACTATTGCAGAGTTAAATAAAACTCCAGTAAGTAATATGAGGGGGAGTCAAGTTTTTGGACTGTGACTTCTCCTGGGCCTTCAGAATCAAACCTATGCAGTCTCCTGATTAAACTAACAGACTTCTGCAAACCTTCAGACCTTGGAAGAAAAAAACACCATCCATGCAGCCAGATTCGCAAGTGGTTGGATTTACTAAGTGCATAACGTCTCATTATTTATTTTTTAAATCTAACATTTCTTGCTTCCTTCTACTCTGTACACCTATATAATGGTTTGGTTTGTTTTTTGGTTTTTTTTTTTAAAAAGTGGGGAATCTGGATTTAGAACAGCAATAAAAACCTCAATTGATTTCTCCCACTGTGATGCAGGTTCCTCCTGTCCTCAAGCTACATGCAGAAGAGGGCAGACAGACCCACTTGGAGGTAACAGCCCTCCAGACTTTTCCCACACTTCCCTCCAAGCAAGCACCAAGAACCAGGAGTATCTCCAGGTGGGGAAGATGCTACAGAAACTGTGAAGATGGTAGCACAGGCACAACCTTTCTGCAGAGAGGTTTGTGTAGGAGGTGAGTGCTCTGAGAAGGTGTATCTCTGTTCTTTTGGTAATTTTGGAAGACATACCTCCAAAGAGACCCATGTTCACGAGCCATAGACCATCCAAAAGCTACAAAGCAAACCCCAGGGTGAGCGAGTGCTCTCTCATTTTCAAGATTAGGGTTTTAATATTGTATTGAAGAAAAAGAAAAGGTCTTTCCATCATGAAGGCTGGTTGGAAGTGTGTCCAAATGAAGAGCAGGGGCAGAGTGCCAGTGAGACAACAACTTCTTGGTCTCCTACTTTTGTCCCAGGTAGATGAAGTCAGCAATGCTTCCCCAAAGTCATTGCATTTCTAAGGAATAATGAATCTGAAGGTCTCCCTATTTGCCAACAGGATTTTTCTTTTTTAGTCCTTGAGGTGTACCCGTATCCAGTTTCCTCTCAGCAGCCCACATAGCTATGAGAACACTGCTGTTGATATTAGATCTTATTACTCCAGAGTCTGAAGTTTTAAGGAAAAACATTCAGTATCACGAGATTTGAAATGAAAAAATGAGCTCATACCCTGGAGATGTCCAGCTGGGAGATTCCACTTTATGGGAACGCTCTACAGATATCTCCAAATGGCTTCAGCACCAACATCCCATCTTCCAACATTTAGTAGCAACATAATGGTCCCAATTTCCTTCCCTGGCATGGGAAGAGGAAGATATTTTGCACGTTTCTTCCAACTAAGCAACAACCAGGTTACATCATGACTTTGGTGGCCGAAGTTCCTCACTTTCCTCCCTCCCCCACCCCAGGAACAATGGCTAACTGTTCTTTTTCCATCTATAAATTTGTCTGAGTTAACAGTTCCCAAGATCTGGCAGCAAGCTGGAGCTGGGAGTGAGCTGAGAGATAGGAGAGTGACAGTCTGAAATGAAACACAGAGCTGCTGGGCCTGCAGCCGTCAGACAGGAGCCTGGCTCCCTCCCTTAAAGATTAGCGAGACTCCTTCGCTGGAGCCCTCTGCATTCCCCAAAATCCTAGCAACAAAGTGCTGTCTCTCAGCCGCCAATGAATCATGTGAATTTAACCTTTCACCTGGCCACAAGGAGGTTAATATACCTAAATAGCATTTTTTTTTCCCTTTCTTTCCCCACTTATTGTCCACAATGGCAGAAGGGAGCACGGTGGAAACCCTGCGTAGCTGGAAAGGCTCTGGAAGTAGTTTGATACTAGATCTTTGCTCGCTGGCCTCTGCCAGGACCGGGCTGGCACCTCCAGCATCAGACCACCATCTCAGCACACATGGGCTGGAGTTTGTACAGGGAAATAGTTTCCATTACACAATACAGAAGATTTTTGCCTCTCCTTGCCTGGCCAGTGCCTCACTGTGCCCTCCGGCTTCAACCCCACAAACATTTACACGCACAAGAAATTGTATACACAAGGCGTCCTCCAGTGTGCCCACATGGCTGGATCCTGAGTCACTTTCTGCTCCCGCCCATGGCAAAACTTCTGGAGAATTTCCCAAATGGGGCCAGACCCTCAGCCCTGTGAGATACTGATCCCCCACCTCGGGTCTGGATATTCTTCTTTAGCTGGAAGTCCTTGTCCTTTGGGCTTGGAGCAAAGTCGGAGCCCTCAGAGTCCCCTGAATGAAATAAACATGGAGAACATAGTTTGCTCATCTCCAAAAAAAATGTTGTCTCTCTCTTAGGACACTCCCAGCAGCAGGATCTGCAGCCCCAGCCCATGTTCACTGGCCCTGCCATTGTCAGCCTGAGGATTTCGTGATTGCTCTGCAACTTGGAGTTTCTGTTAAATCAGCCTCGAAGGAAAATGAATTTTAGACAATTTGGGCCAGAATTGCACAAGCAATGGCCACTTTTAGGAGGCACATGCCAAATTACCCATCTGAGGGGACACAGGTTGCAGTTGGCATTTTATACCCTCTAAATATTGAAGGAAAAATGGTGGTTTCTGTAGCCATTTTTGGCTCATGAGGGGCTGGAGGAATGGCTGAGACTGAAGTTTCCCAGGAAAAAGGGTTTGCAGGGGACAGCAAGAGACATCATCTATATGGGACCTCTTTTATTTTCCATGCTAGTGAAATCCTTATAGGCTAAGGAAGAAAACAGGATCTCAGACCAAGAGGAGGGGGAAAATTTAAATACTTTTTTCCCACCTTTATCACAGTCCCCCTTCCTGAGAGCCACCACCACATGCATATAACAGAAGATAAATATTTTTTGGTGGAGCCTGCTGTTTATTTAACCCTTTTGAAACACAGCCCTCTGGCATCCCCTTACTCCTTCGGGCACAAAACCCCTCTGTCCCTGCCTGGTTGAGCTGGGGCAGCTCAGTCCTTGCCTGATGGGGCCTCCCCCAGCCCTTCTCTCCAGCACTGCCTTAGCAATCAGCCTGGCCTCAGTGCAGGAGGTACCTGAGCTTGGTTCCTGGGCAGGGACCAGCCCAACCCTTGGAGATTGGGTAGGAAGGGGCTGGGGGTAGGATGGAGGGATACAAACCAGGGTATCTGGCCTAGGGGATGTGGATGAAGCGATGCAGACCAGGGGATGTGGACCAGGAGATACAGACCCCGCTGGTCCCCTCCCATCCATCCTCCCCATTCACAGCCCGTCGGGCAGGGGAAACAGCCCTCGGAACTTGCTGTACCCCCGGGCAGTTCGTCCTTCCTCCAGGAGCTGGGGGCAGAGCCGGAGAGCAGCCCGATGCCGCCTGTCGTGGCTGAGGGGACAAATACGCATTGGGTTTCCCTTTGCAACGGGTGGCTCGGGACGGAGGAATCGAAGGGGGCCCTGTGCCGGCTGCTGGGTGGGCGGCCCAGGGCAGAGCCCGGCGGCGGGACACCGAGTTGGGCTCGGTTCTAGCGTCGGAACTCGCCCTGCCCGGCACCCCCGAGGGCCCGGGGCTCTGAGACGCGTCTGAGCCCCGGTGGAGGATGTTGCAGCCCGGGGGAGGCAGAGGATGGGAGGGGGACGCATTTAATTAATTGTCACCTCCCGATGCACCGAGGGGGAACGGTACCCGGCGGTTCCCCGCTCGGGGTGTGCCTTGCTTCCCTGCCCGATGCAACAGGAGCGGGAACGTTTCTTGCCCTTCTGTCTCCACTTGCCTTTCTTTTTTTCCCCTTGGTTTTTCCTTAGGGGAGGGGGGAGCTAAAAGCCTCCTCGGGGACCGCGCAGGACGCTCCCACGCGTCCGCCTCCGCGCAGGACTCACAAATCAGCCGGAGCGGGATTAGGGCCGAGGGGCCGGGGCGCCGGGCAGTCTGTCCCGGCCCGGGGGAGCCTCACCTGGAGGGGTCAGGGCTCCCTCGGGGCCGTGTCGAGCCGCACCGGCCCCTCTGGGACCCAGCCGGAGCCAAGCTCTGCCTGGACGGTGGCGTGTGGGGGTGCGGGCAACCATTAGGAAGAGGTCCCTTCTTAGCCCCCTCAAAAGAAGTGGTCGTAACCCACTGGAAGAACAGAGCCGGGTCTGACTCAGCCCGTCAAAGGGACCGTAGCCCGGCGCGGGGTGTGCACTGGTGTCAAAGCCCCCGGCGGGTACCGTCGGAGTCACACCGGGCTCTCCCTGGAGGCCTTCCCGCCTGTCCCCGCTCCGAACGGGGATGGAAGAGAGGGATTGGGGTTTCCGAGCATCACCCATACCGGTGCTCTGTTATAATTTTTGTATCTAATCCTCTCCGTGAGCTGGGCAGAGGTCCGGGCGCCACGTCGGAGGTGCCTTCGATGAGGCAGGGAGCAGCGGGAACGGGCGCCTGTCCCTGCACAACACGAGCTCCCTGTGTCCCGCACTCCAGCGTGACTTCCCCGGGCACAGTGCGATGGCTGCGGGCTGGGGCATCGCCGCGGCCACCGCTGGCACGCTGGCACTTTCCTTCCCACTTCATCTAAAGCATCGCCCACTCGGGCCTTCCTCTCAGGAGGAAACCCCCCTGCCTGGCCTCTGGTTACCGAGCGCAGCCCGAAATTCTACAAACACCCCAAACCACGGGGCCTCCCCCGCCGTGGACTGCCTCACGGGAGTCCTCACGCGTGGGTGACAGCAACCCGAGCCCGTGCCCAGCGGGGACTGGACTATGGGGTCAGTCCGACGGCGGCTGGGGCGGGGGGTGCTGGAATGCTGGAACCCCTCGGTATCGGAGCACCTGCCCGCAGCGCTGCTCCGCGCCCGCGGGAGGGGCCGCCCGTGGGACCCGCCGCCCCTCTCCGTGGCCTCAGGTCTCCGCTGCCCGGTGGACAAAATGGGTTGGAAAACTAGTTTAAAAAAAAATAAATAAACCAAAAGAATCTAGCCACAGGATGGATCTGACCACAAACACGCCACAGGTCCACGGGCAGCTTTTCGCGCACGGTGGTTTCCTCGGACGTGAACGCGCTCATTGGGAAAATCCCTCCGGATTTAGCAGCGCCTCGTTTCTTTCAACGTTTTCACATTTATTTGAACGCCAGGAGCGATCGGAGCGGGCAGGTCGCAAGTAGTAAAAAAAATAGAATAAATCACAATTAAGTAACACATTGAAATTGTAAAGCCTGGAAACCCACGCGTCCCCACGGCTTCAACCCGCTTTTAACAACCGAATTGAAACGAAAGAAGCTCCGGCGATGGCTCAGTCACAGTCACTAAGGGGTTGGGGCTGGCTTTCCGCAGGGACGGGTTTTCCCGTGTCGCCGCGGGGCTGAAACCTCCTCGGGTTGTTATTTTCTTTTTCTATAGCTTTTCCACCTTTTTAAAATTTATTTTGTCTGCTTATTTATTTTTTTTAATATATTTTTATTTTTTCTGGTTTTGCTGGGGTGGTTTTTTTTGTTTGTTTGCTTATTTTTGCGCGTGGGTTTTTGTTGTTTTGTTTTTGTTTTCTCCTTTTGCTCCACGGGCACAGGGATACCCTGCGAGCCATAAACGGCCGCTTTCGAGAGCAAATAAATACATCTCCAGCCAGTTGCGTTGCATTATTCCGAGGGAAATAGCTGGCATTCCTGCACCAGTTTATTTTGGAGCTGAAATTTCCCACCCTTCCCGCAGCGTTGGTCCCTGCGGAGCCGAGGCTGGACGGGCTCCCCCGGGCGTCGGAACCGCACCGGCGGGCAGCGCTGGGCTGAGTTGCCGGAGGGCTCCGGGGGCCGAGCAGAGCCCCATCCCGTCGGCAAAGGCCTGCGGGCGGCAAAGTTCTGCCCGCCCGGGGATGGAGCGAGTGGCGGGGGAGACTCTCCGCGGCTTTTTTTCCCCCGTTTCTCCGGGGAGGAGAGACACAACGACTTCGCGCAAAGGCGCAGTAATGCTCCTAAATTCCCCGGGGAAAAATCCCGGTAAGGATGAAATTATTTCCTCTGCCCGGTAGCGAAGGAGAGTTAAACCGGCCGAATCACCCGGGCTAAGCGGGCAGCTGGGACTAAGAGCTGCTTCCCCTCTAAAGTCCCTTTCCCGCGTCGCACCGACGGGGGACAGCGGGGAAAGAGCTTTTGTGCCCGTCGCAAAGGCACAGAGCGCCTCGGCCGGGGGTCTGCGGGGAGGAGGACCATCTCTGCTGTTCCCCGCAGGGAAGAGCAGAGCACCTGGAAGCAGGGCAGGCCGGGGCCCGGCGGCCCCGACGGGACGGTGAGGGACCGGAGGGCTGCTCTCCGAAGTGGCCCAGCCGGGCAGAGCCGCATTGAGCCGCGGGCACGGCCGGACCGAGCAGGCAGCGAGCGTCTTCCCATCCTCGGTGGGGCCCTGGGCCGCTAGAGAAAGTCAGGCGGGCTGGGGGGGCAGGCTGAGACCGCCCTTCCCCGTGAGGATGGGGTTTCTGTCACAGCAGAGCCGCAGCGCTCGCTCGGAGCAGAAAACCTCCCGCTCTCATCCTATGCCACCGAACTCCCGCCGGGAAGTTTTCGGTGCGTTCCTCAACGTTTACCGGCGGCCTGGGGCGGGGTGGCATCGCCCTCAGACGGAGTGTCTCAGCGAACCCCAAAAACGCAGCGGGGCTCGCAAAGGTGGGAGCCACCCCCTCCGCCTCCCCCGGGGACGGGCGGACACCTCCAGCCCCGCGGACGGGGCGGCCAGCGGGGCCCGGGGCGGTGCGGGGCGCACCCGGGGGCCGCATCCTGCCCCGCTCCGCACGGCGCCCGCCGCCCCGCGCCAGGGGGGAGCCGGCGGGCGCGTCCCCCCCGCCGGGAGCGGAGCCGGCGGGATTTATCCCGTCCCCCCCCACTGCCGGGAGGCGCCCAATCCCGGCCGGGACCGGGGCTGCCCCGCCGGCCGTCACGTGGGCCGGCCCGCACCGGGGCCGCCGTAAAGAGCCGCCGCCGCCGCCCCCGCCGCCACTTCCCCGCAGGGCGCAGCCAGGGACGCACCCACGGGAGACGGGGCGGCGAGAGGGGGGTGGAATACCCGGAGGGGAGGGCAGCCCCGCTCTGCCACAGGGTCCGGCTGGTTTGGGTTTTTTTTCACCTCCCTCCCCGGCGAACTTCGTTTTTTTTATTTTTAAGTTATTATTTTTATTTCCTTGGGATTTCCCTGGATGGTCTGAGCACAACTCCATGCCCCCCCCGGGCATGCCCGGCTCCGCTCCCGGCCCTCTGCCATGTGAGTACCTGTGCGGGAGGAGCGGGACGGGGGCGGGATGCTCTTGCGGGGCTTGGCGCTTCGAGCCCTCCGCTCGCACGGAGAGGCCTGCTCTTCTTACAAAGAAAACGGCAGTGCTGGTGTCTGGGGGACACCGGGGATGCTCCCGATCCTGGACTCCTGCCCAGCTCCTTCGGGACTCCGCTCCCGCCCGGCCAGAGCGCCCGAGGGCAGCGCCGCAGCCGGCCTCCTCCCCTCCAGCAAGAGCCCGAGCCGCGCTCCAGGCTCTGGGCTCCGGAAAAAAAAAAAGACGGGAAGGGAAATACTTTTGGGGCAAAAAAAAATTCAATTGTTAGAGTTTTTTTCCGGCTCCCTGGAGTTGCCCAGGCGGGCCGGGGACGTTGCCCGTTCCTATAAGGTTATTTTTCACTGTGGCTCAGAGGAAAGTTTAAAGGGGAAAAAATAATATTTAAAAAACAATACAAATGTCAGCCCTTGCTTGAGGCAGGGAAGAGGCGTTTTCGGTCCGGGAAAGGCCGTCGGGTTCCTGATGTGTGCGGGGTCTCAGCAGGCTGCTCTCGGCTCTCCCTTCAGGTTCCTCTGAGTGAGCCCCTCGGCACCGCCGGGCCTCAGCCGGACGGGCCCTGAGCAGCCACCGCCGCCGCCGAGGACGGAACATGTATCAGGGTCTGGCCCTCGCCCCCAACCATGGCCAGTCGGCTTATTCCCACGACTCCAGCAACTTCCTCCACTCGTCGGCCGGCTCGCCCGTCTACGTGCCCACCACCCGGGTGCCCTCCGTCCTCCAGACGCTGCCCTACCTGCAAGGCTGCGAGCCGCACCAGAGCCACCTCGGCAACCCCGCGGGCTGGGGGCAGAGCAGCGGCGAGGCCGCCGCTTTCAACGCGGGCAGCCCGCACCCGCCGTCGGGCTTCTCGTACTCGCACAGCCCGCCGGGCAGCAGCCCCACGGGCCGCGACGGCGCCTACCAGGGGCCCCTGCTGCTGGGCGGCGGGGGCCGGGAGCAGTACGGCAACGCCTTGGTGCGCTCCGTTAACGGGTCCTACTCCAGCCCCTACCCCGCCTACGTGACCCCCGAGATACCGCCTTCCTGGACGGCCGGACACTTTGAGAGCAGCGTGCTGCACAGCCTGCAGACGAGGCAGGCGGCCTTGCCCGGCCGCAGGTCCACCTTCGGTAGGTCGCCGCAGCCCCTCACCGACGTGTCAGGGCGCCGAGTCGCTGCCCGGCTCTCGGCGCCGGGTGGGAGTGAACCGCATCCCCATCTCCATCCCCATCTCCATCTCCATCCCCGTCCTCATCCCCACGACGTGCCCGTGGCCCGGCCGCGAGCTGACCTGCCCCACTGGCATCCCCGACAGGAGAAGAGATGGTTTTATGCAGGGATGGAGAGATGGTCCGGGAACGGGGTGTGTGCGGCTGACCCTGGATAGAGATGGGATGTGTGTGCGGGGGGCGCGTGTGTGACAAGGGCAAAGACCACGTTTCAAAGCAGAGCAATTCCCCCGGAGGACAGAGGAGCAGAGGCCGTTCTCCCCCACCCCACCACCACCCCCGCGGTATCTCCTTCCCACAATATCGACTTTGTGCCTGTGCTTCAATACTTACCCTTGTGTTTAAATTAGCGGGGCAGATTTATAGCTCCCTCCCTTTTAAGTAATTTACTGTGGTAAATTAGTTTATATTTGAACAGACTCTCGGTCTCCTCGTTCACCTTCGCCCAAAACAGGTCCGCAGCTGCATCGCTCTGCGGCCTTTGGGGAGACACCGAAACGCGCTCAGGCGTTGAACAATGAACTCCAATTCCTTTGCAGCCACACCGAGAGTCCTTTTAAACTGAGCTCTGAGCAAATAAAGTTTTTGGGCTTGATTTAACAGGACTCTTCGTGCTCAGGGTTTATAACCCCGGGGACACTTCACTATCCTCCTCCGGTTGTGGTTTGCAAAGTCCTTTAGAAGCCACTTCAAGATCTCAGTCGCGTTATCGTCTTCACTGCGGTGAACCGAATTATCTTATCTTCACCCCAAGAACAAAGTTAAAGCAGGGGAGCTGCCCCCTCCCCACCGGGCTGTCTCCTTCGCTCGGCTTTTCCTCCCACGCCGGAGGTGCTGGGCAGCGGTTTATTTCCAGGATTTTCTCTTTGTCTGGGAAAATCGGTTGCGTTGTGAGAGAAGGGATCGTCCTGCCGGAGGTGATGCCTCAGAAATCTATTCTACTGTTTGAATTCGGTGGAATTCTGCTGTTTGAATTTTAGGATCCGGGATAGCGGCCGCCGTCCTCTCTGCCGTTTATTTTTGCTCTTCAATAGTGTAAACTATTCTTAAGTAGCCCAAATTATTCTTTTATTATTATTATTTATTTAATGAATTATTGCAATTTTTTTGTCTTTTTAATGTTTCATTTTTTTTTTCCATTTCCCCCTTTTTAAGTTTTGTTCCTTTTCCTTTTTTCTTTCTTTTGGATCATTATTAATACGATCAAAGATTTAATTAAAAAAAATTTAAAGCATATTTTTCTTCAGAAGAAAGTAACAATTCAGGCAGAGGGAGTTATTTAAAATTAAAAAGAAAAAAAGAGAAAGAGAGGAAGAAAAAGCAGTAGGAGGAAAGAGACCGACTCTCGATTGAGGGTCTCCGGTTTCGCTCCGGGCTGCCCGGTTGCCGCGGGGCAGGGACGGACCGCGGACGGTCTCGGAGCGGCTCCGCGGTTCCTTCCCGGCACTTTTTTCTTCTTTTTAAGGGGAAACAAAGTGAGGAAGAGCCTCGCTAGCAGGGGTTGGGGTGATGCTCTCCCGAGTACCCCGCGGCTGCCAGCCCGGCATCGCTCCACGGGCAGCCCCGAGCCTTCCCCGGCCGGGCCGTCCCCCCAGCCAGCGGTTTCATGACTTTCGTCATAGAAATCAGGAAAATTGTCCCATTTTCCCCCCCTCTCCCATTTATTTTCGCATCCCGGGATAACACCGCATTCTCCTGCTGGTAGGGTCTCTGCCCCTTCCCATTCCAGGGAGACCCCAGCCGCGTTCAGCCCTTTGGGGTCTTATGGGAAAGAGATGGGGGAATACGCTGTCTTTGAGCAAAACATTAAGAGATTAAAGTATGGAGGGAATAAAGGGGTTTGGTTCACACTTAATAGGGTGAAGGGAAACTCTCTCCGGACCGGGATTGCCCCTAGTATTGGAGAACAGAGAATTAGAGGCTCTCTCCCACAAAGTCCCCCTGGGCAGCCCTGTGCGGTGGGGTTGGCTCCTGACCCTTATGCCGTGGGTGTCTCTTCCAGAGTACCTCGAGGAGTTCCCCGGGGACGGCCGGGAATGTGTAAACTGCGGAGCCATGTCCACACCGCTCTGGAGGAAGGACGGCACCGGGCACTACCTGTGCAACGCCTGCGGGCTCTACCACAAAATGAACGGCATCAACCGGCCGCTCAAGCCGCAGAAGAGGCTGGTAAGAGGGGGAAACACCCCCGGGATCCACTGCTGTGCCCAGGGATGGCTGAGGGGCAGGGGCAAGGGGACTGTCACAGTGCCCATGCTGTTAGGGTCTCTGTTCCTGTGTTAGGGTCTTCCCACAAGTCAATCACCATCAGGAGATTCCTGTTGCGGTGTGGAACCAGCTGGGATCAGTGGGAAAGGGATGAAGCCAAAGGGTTTGCTGCGCCGGCATGACTGCTGGGCAGTGGAGACAGGGCCACAGGGACTGAAGGTTCTGGGGCTGCAAAGAGGGTCTGCACCAAAGCCCAGTGGGGACAATCAGCCCCACATGTGGTCGAGACTCTGTGGGCTTCCCCTGGCTCCATTCCTGCAGTGGGTGCATTGCTTTTTATTCTATAATAACTATTATTATTATTTCCTAGTTCTTCCTGCAGACACATGCAATCTAGGCAGGGTAGTTGAAAAGAAGGCAGGGCTGATCCTGAGCTGGCGCAGCAGGTTTGGGGCTGCTTGCTATGGGAGCAGGATGGGGACCAGTTCCCTGCTGCATTCACCCACCTGCTTAAGGGGAAAATTTGGGGTTCAGTAGTTCCCAGTTTCCCTGCAGGTTAAAGCATTAATTTTCCACACAGTGTAATATTGGGCTTCCTCCAATTGGGATCCCACGGAGAGAGAGAAGTGCCTCTTTCCTTTTTTTTTTTTTTTTGTGGAGTCGCTTTGGGATGTTTAAATTTGGTGGTAACAGTTTTGGTTTTAGAGGCTGTCATCAGAAGCCGTCATTAAAAACAGGATGTTTGTTGGAGCTGTGCTGGGGAACAGCTGGGGGCTCCTTGGGCTTTCACTCAGGGTGTATTCCTATAGTTATTTTTTTGCATTGCAAAACAAGTTATTAGTAATAACCCAACAGTGACAAGTTTCTGTGCAAGAAAACCATAAAAAAAAAAAAAGTTGAGATTGAGCAAGATGTTTCATTCTCACTCCGATCCCGGAAACACAGGTCTGGATTTGTGAAATGAAGTGAGTAGTAGCTCCATTGAAAATCATCCTGTTTTGTTCATTACATCAAAATCAAGGCGTTTCTGTGGAATATTTAGCATTATCTGACAGGATTTGCCTGTCTCTCCAAAACACTCCTGTCTCTTTTCATGTGCTGACATTAAATCTGCATCCCTGGTCGCTGCTGTGCCACAAATCTCAGAGTTATACTGGTGATTTCTTCAGAGCAAACGCAATTAGTGCGTAGAATGAGGTGCGAATCTGTTTAAATCCAACTCCACATTTTGGAATGGCATCCAGATATGTCACTGGATGAATTTCTGGGGGAAAGGAGACAGCCCTGCATTGCCTGCACCCTGCCCGAGCCCATTCATAGCATCGGTCAGTGCTTTTTACCACATGTTTGTTGGCAAACATTTCAACAGAATTTTCTGGTGGAAAATGCTTGTTCGCAGAATTAAGACTATTTCCCGGGGATGAGAGAATCTAGTTGGGAATTATCAAAGTACTTCCAACATTTTTTATTATTATTTTTGGCAATCAATATAATAATGTTAAAGCTCAAAATAAAGAGCTGATTCTTGTCCAGCGGAAGCATTTTTCTAGGCTTGAAATATCTGAGATTTGTTATATGGGTTAGAGAAGAGGCTGCAATTTTGACTTTCCATCCTGACTTTGGAATGAAACATTTCGAAGTCTTGGGTTTTCCCCAGAGGTTTGAAATGCCAGGTTGCAGCAAGTTCTGCATCATTGGAAGAGGAAGAATCTATTGATGATGGACAAGAGGGTGCCAGGTGAACTGTGCAACCCACCACGGAGGGAACAACCTGCACCCCTGTGGCTTGGGATGTTTTTTTCTCCAAACAATTTCCATGGAAGTGGGTAGATGTCTTCCCTGCTCATACCTTCACCTGCAAGGGCTGGGTGAGAGCAGAGCAGTGAACACAGAGACATGCCAAGGCTATAGGAATGATGAAATTGGCTTTCACAGTGCAGGGAAACACGGACACGGGAAGGAAAAATGGTTGCTTTTGTCCTTTACGTTACGACCTTTGTTCTGTACGTAGACGCTGCGTTGGGAGTTATTCTGACTTCTGTGTCACAAAGCAAAGTCCCCCAGAGAGCCCTGGAGAAGACGACGTGGCCCAGATAACACTGCGGGAATGACGTCCTGCAGCTCAGCAGCACTCAGCCTGCTCCTGCGTGGGAGAGGGCAAGCAGTAGTAGTGTAGTTTCCACTTCATTTTTTGTTTCTTTTTTGAGATAAGGGCAACATCCTCTATGCAGCAGGGACAGACATTCTGCTACAGCCTGTGTCTGGATTCAGAGTGCTGTGGCTTTTGGCAGAAAGGGTTTATCTTAGAGGAGGATGGAGACAGCTCTTTATTTTAGGCAGCTCCTCTTCTAGGCAAAGTTTCTTGGTGTGTTTCAGAAGATGATACTTTAGACCTAGTATGAAAAGACAGGTCACTTTTGCCACCAGGAGCATCTGGGGAAGGTGGATGGCTCCATCCCACACCTGGAGCTCCCCCTTATTTCAAGATCTGCTCTGCATGGTGCAACACGAGGGGCAGATGCAGCAGCATCCTGCGCTCAGCAGCGCCCGCACCACCCTGAGCTGAAGGACTAACCTGGAGCTGAATTTTTCTGGCTTGAGTGAGGGAGAATTTTTCTCAACCTTGGTTCAGGAGGTTTCAGTCTGTCTTTTTTTACAGGTTGCAATGCACAGTGGGTTTGGTGATGCTCTTGGAGAAGGTGGGAATGGGACTGGTCATGGCCCTGGGACAAGCTAGTAGGACCTTAGAGTCACACCGTGCTCATGGTGTGTGCCTTGGATTTCTCTTCCCCTTCAGTTCCTGTTGTTCCCTCATCCTCCAAGGTGCAGGATTGCCCAGAGCCATAGTAACAAAGGCAAATCTCAGAGGATGCTGCTGCCTTTGGTTCTGAGCCTCAGATCTGCCCACTTTCAGGAGCTGAGCTCAGATATCTCAGCACATTTTGCTACAACCTCTTCCCTGTAAACAACAGGTCCTCTCAATTCTGGAAAAAGGGACAGAGAAGCACTGATTAAATCTGAGGGTTCAGTGTCTTCTTTTTTCCTGTGAAACCCTGTGGCTTCTTTTCCACCTTTGACAAGTGAAACAAGGTCTCTGATGGCTTGGTCTCCCTTGGAAGGACCTGCCCTGCTGGCTCTGAATTTTTTGGGCTCTCCAAGCAGCACTTACACATTCAATAGGCACCAACTCACCGTTCCTTGAGCTTATCAGCAGCACTTGGCTGTCAAGCCTGGTCAGTGAAGAGTTTTTGTTTGAGTGTATGCTGCATTTGTATAAATAAACACTGAGCACAATGTTGAAGTCAACAACTTCCTAGACAAGGTCAGAATGGTACAAAGGCTGCAGGGTGGAGGCAGACAGAAATGCATTTTCTTTCAGGAGAATTGCTGGGAAACCAGCAATAATGAATTGTACCCTCGTCCTTCAGTGAGCAACAGTAGCCTTGACTGTCTCTTTCTTGCTAAGCTGGCAGGTTGTGATGCAGGGGCAGGTTCTCATGGGGGTTTCAGATTAAAATTTTAATATTTAGTGGTGAAAGATGGTTTCTTCTCTCCCCGACTGTGTGAGGAGTCAGTCTGCAGGAGACACAGGAGGCACATGTCACTGCCCCAACAGGAGCCCATGAGCAGGTCGTGATACAGTGAGGGCAGAGTGGGCCAAGCTCTAGCAGGGCTGGCATTGCCCTTGGGTCACCAGAGACACAGGTCTCATTGTCACCTCACCTGCAAGTTGTAGACAAGGTGTTGTGTGAAATAGGGACTGCGTGTCCCTCCCTCCTAGGGGCCAGCGGTGGCCCAGAAATTTCGGGGCTTTCCAAAAGGCTTTGCACTGGCCTCCTCCCATCCACAGGCGATGACAGATTGCACCAGGAAGAGTTGTCCCACGGCTGCGTGCCTCCAAATTCCCCTCTGTACCCATAGTAGGAGCTGGAGCACGGAGCCCTTGCATCCGTCAGGTTCTCGGCACCTCCCTCTGCTCCCATCAGTTGTAGGGACAAGCAGCACAGCCTCGGCAGCTGAAAGGCTGTAGCTGCTCCAAGATCTTGCTGTTACACCACATCCCATATTAGGGACAAGGTTTGATGTCTCTGTGCCAGGCTTGTCAGCTCACACCCCAGTGTATTGTTATTTTTGCCTGGTTGTTTCTTGAAAGCTAAATAATTTTCAAAGCAATACCATTATTTGCCAATAGCTGCTGAGACCTCTTTGCTGAGCAACGAGTGAATCAACCCCTGGGCATGTCACTCGTGCATCTTGAAACTCAGAGCTGATCTTTATTTGACTGCTAACCTTGTAAAAACATTTCATTTTCATTCATACTCTTCCCACCTCATTTGTTATATTGCGCAGTCAGGATATCGAGCAATAATGGAAAAATAAACAAACAGGGAGTTCTTTATTGCTTGCATCACCTATCGTCTGCCTTTGAGTGGATTCAAAGTGATTTTTCTCAAGGCTGAAGAACATATTTAAACACCTGAATGTGGAGAGCCTGAGATATTACTTATGCCACAGATATCTTATACTTAGTGAGGTCTTTTATTAGAATAGTTTCAATACCTGGTGTTAAAAGACTTTCAAATGAAATGTCTATTAGCTGACAAGTCTGTATAAAGAGAGATGTGAACTTTCCAGTGGCTTGGAGGCAAGTTGTCAGAAATGAGTTTGCTGCTTTTGCCAGAACATTTTCTTTCACCATTTGGAATTATTAATATTTCAGAGCCAGCAATCACTGCACTCACAAAATATGTCATTAATTAATGTCTGCAGGGTGTTTCTTCAGCCTGTAAGAGAAGAGATTATTTGTGAGATGTGAAGAATAATCTCCCTGGTGTCACTGTGGACCGGTTCAGCTTGGTTCTGCTTAGTTCAGCCAATTGATTCCACTTGTCTTAAACCAGAGATTAATTGGGATGTTGCTAACTTTAGTAGCAGTTTTGAGTGCAGAAAAACAGAAGAGCTCATGTAGAGCATGAAGAGTTTTCTTCATGCATTTAAAGCCCAGCTGATATTTTCCATCTCTTTCTCCATCTCAGTGGGTCTCCTGCAGGGAAATTCTCTGTGCTCTGAGTTCTGATCACTTCCAGCAGATTTGCTGGAAGTTTGTGAAATGAGTTGCAAGGATATTTGCCATGTTTATCGATCTCAATAACAAAAACCCACTTGAAAATTAGAGTGATCTCATTTGAATGCAATTTCTTTGATCTGAATTTGGCTACCCATGCGTGTTTCACATTTTCCAGGAAAATGGTGTAATTGGAGATTTTATTTTTATATGGAAGGAAACTTCCCAATTCATCATTCTTATGTGTGCACTCGTGTTTGTTTGCTTGTTTTTAAGTCTTCATCGAGACGTGCTGGCCTATGTTGCACTAACTGCCACACAACCAACACCACCCTCTGGAGAAGGAACGCTGAAGGGGAGCCCGTCTGCAACGCCTGCGGGTTGTACATGAAGCTCCACGGGGTGAGGCACATGTCCACATTGGGAGGGACCATTTGGGGGTTGGGATCACTGCCCTGCAGCTGTGGGAGATCAGGTGTGGAGGGACCAGCCTATAGATCAGACCCAGAGGAGCTGTAACCCAGTCCTGACTCCTTGAACAGCTAAAAGCTCAGTCTACTGGGGTTCTCCAGAATAAGGCTAAGGGGGTACTGCAACACCCAGGGTGCCCAAAGAAACTGTGGATGTCCCATCCCTGGGAGTGTTCAAGGCCAGGTTGAATGGGGCTTGGAGCACCCTGGTCTAGTGGAAAGTGTCCCTGTCCATGGCATGGGGGTTGGAACTAACTGGCCAACTCAAACCATCCTAGGATTCTATGGAAAAGAAAGCTTACCAGGCTCCAGTGGCTGGAGACTGAAGCTCCCCAAACCCAGACTGAGATAAAGAATGTGTTTTCTTTATATGTGCTAATTGACAATTTGTGAAGGATCCTAAAGAGCCCAAAAGGAGGCTGGCTGATGATGTTTATCCGCAGAGGATAGGAACTGTTGATTATGTGTACATGAGCCAAAGAGGAGACTCCATCCTTCTATACAGGCTTCTTCAAACTTCTGCCATAAGGGTTGAAGTCTCTTTACCCCATGACTGTTTCCTCTGAGCCATATAGGCTCTTGGTGTGTCAGTGTAATTTAATAGGGCCCTGTCATAAAGGTCACTAATAAATCAGGAAAAGAAAAATAGGAAATAAAGGAAAAAAACAAAATTTGTGGGAAAGCCTTAGCTGTTAGCCTTATACATCTTCCAGCCAAGGCCTGTTGCAGAGAAAAATAGCACTTAGTGAAGGACAAGGACTTTAGGTGCTTTGTATGAGCTACAGCACATAATTAGGAGAGCAACACGTGTGTGGGAAGGAGCCGAGTAAAATACAATATTAATGATTCCAAACTTTATGAATGTCAAGGTACCACGACCTCTGGCCATGAAAAAGGAAAGCATCCAGACGAGGAAAAGGAAGCCTAAAAACATTACCAAAGGCAAAGCCTCAACAGGTACAGTGCTGTTATGATCTATCCTTGAGGGCTTGGAGCACAGTTCATATCAGTATTTCTTCTGCAAGAAATATGATAATTGTAATATTGTGATTTTTTCCCTGATGATTGCTTTAGATCTAGGGCCTGTATTTATGCATAGACATCGTGTGAAAGGAGGATGCTGGGTGGGAAACCTCAGTCCTGTCATATTCCTATGGGGTTCCTCTGTGACTACCCAGCTCCAGTCCAGCAGTGCTCATATTGAAGCAGATTTGGGCTAAACTGAGTTATGGGGGAAAAGAAGGGTAGGAATGGCATATGAAAGACTTGAGGGGAAGGTATCATGAAGCATTCAACATTAGCCCATCCATCCTGTACCAGGAACTAGCACTGCCAGACTCTGAAACTGTTCCCTCCTTCTCCATCAGAATATTGGCAGCCAAATACAAAGACTTACACTGACAGAGATTTGGTAGAGAGAAAGCAGTGGAATCATGCCACGAGATGTGATTGTTGCTATTAAAATATAAATTTCTTAAAGAGCAGATTTGCACCTGTATAGCTTCATCGCCCTGTACCAATTGTCTTCCAGGATCTACGACTTCAGCCACTAACTCCCCTTCCTCCATTACCAACTCAGACAGCACGGTCACTTTAAAGTCAGAGCCCAGCACAGCCTCGCAGTATCCCGGACAAACCATCGTGTCAGTGTCCCAGGTAAGGCACAGGGACCCACAGCCGTCTCCTGCTGGGGTGGATGATCCACACACCTCCATAGCCACTGACCTGGGGGGTCTTGATGAGGTTAATTAGATCATTTCTGTCTCAGGCTGAGGAAAGCAGGGAGTGTGAGCCAAGATGCAGTGGACCAGGAAGGGCTCCAGCCTGTTGGCTCTTCATCAGATTTCATCTTGCAGTGGGGAACAGGGAGGTCCAAGCTCTACTGCGGCAGAGGCAATAAGTGGTGGAAAAACTTCAGTACAGAGTTAGGTGAAATTCCATCTCCTGCCATGAAATCCTAGAAGTTACAACCCTGTTGAGTTGGTGGGATCAGCCCAGGGTAGAAACCCCTGTGGCTTGCAAGAAAAGGCTCCCTTGGCACACATTTTCTGTGCTTTATAGCCCTGAGGAGCTCACTGACCACAGAGCTGTAATGCTGTCAGAGGCCCCAGATTGCCTGTGCCCTGAGCTGTTCTTTGGGGCTTGTTGCTATTTCATCTTGATGGAGGAAAAAAATAAGCCTAAGTCAACCCACACATCACAGTTTTGTGACCCAACACTATCTTTATGCTGAGTCTAAGTCTTCCCTGAACTGGACACATGTGCATGGAGGGAAAGCTCAGCCCCAGTACCCAAGTGCCTGGTGCAGCACCAGTTACCCCATATGGGATAGAGGGTTTTTTGCTTGAAAGCAGGAAATCTGGCTTGTGCTGTGCTCTGAAAAAAGTAGACACACACGTAGAGATCTCCAAACTGGACACATTTAATCAATGAATAAGTGCAGATGGGCCCTGGGGTGCGTCCTCCCTGCCTGGTCATTGTGCTTGCTTGGAATGGAACACCCTTCCTGCCCAGCTCCAGGCTGCTCCAAAGGGCAGCTGTAGGCATCAGGGATAACCCACCCTATTCATAATCCATCCTGGTCCTACCACTGTGTTATGACAAGGGGCCAAGTGACCTGTTGGCTAATAACAGGCTTTCTAATGCCTTTCTGCTTCCCTCCCCGGGGCAGGCACAGAGCCAGTCGGATGAGGCGCTGGCTGGCGGCCACGGCGAGTTCAAATTCGAGCCCGAGGACTACACCTTCTCCCCCACCACCATGGCCCCACAGCCTGGGCTGAGTGTGCCGCTCCGGCAGGACTCCTGGTGTGCCCTGGCACTTGCCTAGAAATCTTGAGCTTGCAGCAGAAAGCCTCGGGACCAATGTTTTCGGCTGGCCCCACAAAGGGCTGACAGGCAGGACGGGCTGGCACAGCGCCTCAGCACTGCAGGGTATCCCACAGCCACAGGACAGGTTTCTCCTGGAGGATGTATGTGGAAAATGCTGGATGGGGCTGGAATGGTCCTGATGTGGCACCAGCTCCCCAGAAAGCTCATCCTTCCCTGGAGCGACCCAGGGCTGCCTCCCCAAGGCCGGAATCCCCGGGGCCACTTGCATTTTCCTGGGGAAAGCCTTTCTCCTCTGAGATGAAACCGGCAAATAAATGCATCCCAGAATCTATGTTTATTCACAGTGATTTCTCCCTCCTATGTCTCCTCTGTGTGCAATTTATTCCACTTTCCAATAAAGACTGTAATAACATGGCACCAAATAACTTAATTTTATTAAAATGTAAACTTTGTGGCCTGCCTTATGTTTTATTGGCCGCAACAGGAAGAAAAGAGAAAAAAATAAAAAAAACAATGGTTGTTTTAAACATTTACTGTTTTATATTAAAAACTATCATCTCTATAGAGTGTTAGCTTCTCAAGCGTTTAGCATATCAGCACTGAGCTGATGAGTCATACATGAAATAAACACACTGCTCTTCCCTTTCCAGCTCCAAACAAAGAGTTTTTCATTATTATTTTAGGCGAGCAACATGACAAAAATGGTCAAAACCTCCCAATAATAAAAGAGTACCAAAATGCTGTTTTCTCTTTCGTATTTCCTCACTGGTTTTGATATTGTCAACACTGAACATTAGAAAATCAGAAGTTAGTCTTCCAAAACTTAAGAAAATGGTTTGAGGGATTAGAAAATAAAGGATGCGTTGGAGGTGTATTTGTTTGCATCCAGTTTTGGCGATGTTTTGAGTGGAGAGTTTCCAGCTTTCAACCATGCAGAGCAGATTACTTTTTAATTATTTTAGTGAAAACCAAGTGGAAAACAACTTCTTAGAGCTGAGCTGTAGAAAAAGATCTTCAGTGATGCAAAACATACATCCCATTTTTAAAAGCTGGCAACAGCACGTTTCTACAGCTTCTTGGAGGTGGGCAGTGGGGAGATACGCTCTGCTGGGACATGCAGGGGGGTCCTGGAAGTCCTGAGGAACCTGGAGGTGAAGAGAAGACCACAGTGAGGAGGAGAGATGGGTGGGAAATGAAGGGGGAGCAAGGTCATGAAGTTACTTATGGCCTACTTTACTTGTTATTTCTAAATAAAATCCCCAGCCTGGCTGGACAGCTATTTATGGCCAGGAAACTGTCAAGTAATAGTTCCTTAATATAGAAGTTGACCTGTCCAGGGCTTCCTGGAGCAACTCTTCCTCTTGTCAGAAGAGATGGATCACTTGATTTTTATTATAAACAACAAGCTAAAGATGATCAGGGAGAGTGAATCTGACATCAAGTCACAACTCAACTGGGATGGAAGATGATGGTTTCCACCATGCAACCCTTGCTGGAGGAAAGGAGATGCTCCAGGCACTGGGGAGCACCCGTCCCCTCCAGTGCTGCCATAACTCAGCGGCTGGTCCCTCAACGTAGCCCTGTGCAGACATGCCAGGGTTCAAACCACCCTTTTATTAAAGCCCATGAATGAAAACTGTCTTTGGAGGAGGATTTCTTGTGCCTCCAGAGCTTCATTAGCAGCTTGTATGATGCAAAGCTCCAGTGCTGGGGCAAAGGCTGTCAGAGAGGCGTCGCTCCAGCGCCAGGCTCAGCACTGGCACGCCGTGTTTGCACGGCCAGGCTCTAACCATGAATCCACATCTCCACCGTTTGTTTTTCCACCCTCCAGCCTGCCAACATCCGCAGCAGAGCCAGGCACAGCCATGCAGCAGATAAGCCAGCAGCACGAGGCTGGCGGGTTGCACCATTCCCAAATCCAGGCCAATCCCTGCCTCTGGGAGTCAGGAAAATGGGTGCTGTGACCCAGGCTCAGGCGACCTACAGGCGCCCGAGGTGACATGTAAGGACACAGGCGGGCAAGACAGAGCAGGAGCCCTGGGTGTAGCATGAGTAATGCTCCCGGGCAGCTCCCCAAACCCCAAACTTCACAGGAAAAAAAAATAAAGGCAGCGCAACACAAGTCATGGCAAGATGATTTCTATGGATGGTGGCAGGGGGTTCTCGCTTTTTCATCTGCATGACCCCGAGGAGGAGAGTTATTTTAAAGGCAAACAAGGAGACCTAAACAATGCCAAGATGTTGACACCAGTGGCTCCAGCGGTTTTATTTATTGCCTGTTGGTAACCGTCGACCGGGCTTCGGGATGCTCCGGGAACTGGTGACAGACGAAACGAGGCAGAGGGACAAGAAGTGAAACAACTGGGATGTGTAATTTTTCCTTCCTGCTCGCTCTCTGCACTCACTGGGTGACATCATCCACAAGGCTGACTTTTCATTTCTTGGGGGTGACTTCCAGCCTTTCACTCCCATTCCCAAGGCAGGAGCCATCCTTGCAGACTTTTGTCTCTTGGTCTCCTAATGGCAGAAGCAGAGTGTCTGCACAGCCCTGTGAGAAAGGGGAAATTCCTTTCCTCCTGGTCCTTGCACCCACAGAGGAGCCAACACCCCTGTGAAGGTCCCAGCCTTGCAAAGCCACATCTAAGAGAACCCATACAATACTTAGCCATTCCCTCCTCAGCTGCCACTTGTAAGACCTTCCCTAGGGGATCCGCTTCCCTTTATACCCCTCATTACATGGCAAAGAGGAGTATTTGCCCCAATAGTTGTGAACAAAAACCATGGGAAAGTTTGGGTCTTCCCAGCTCATGCTACATCCTCAGTCCTGTTCCTGCAGCCTCCTGGCACCTGGAGGCACAGCCCAGCCCAGCCCACATGATTGCAGGAGTTTGAATGGCTGGGGTGGCAGCAATGCAGGAGATCAGACACAAAACAGAGGTCTGGGAGAAGCAGACCCCCAGGCTGACCAGGTTATGGCTTCCCCCACTGCAGGTACTGTCCCACCCTGCCTGGCTCCAGCTATCAGTCGGAGCCTGCCCAGGCTGTGCTAAGAGCAGCTCCACCACCACGTGTGACCTACCCCTTCCCCAAACAAGGCTGATTGGCAGACACACTTCAGAGATCAGCTTCTACTTCTCTTTCCTAAACCTTCCTCAGCCCCCTTGATGCTCTCTCCCCTTCCCATCATGGGGGTATATTTGCACTCCTACAGGTCTGGTGACTTGTGGACAATATTATGTTTACTGTTGTTGTACAGCTGCCTTGGAGCTATCAATTGCCTTTGTTCAAAGGTCACCTGCCCAGATGATTTTACAACATGACTACAATGATCTGTTCCATTTTGCACTTTATACTGATGCCACGGTGATTTCTACCAAGTCAGCGAGTGAGCAATGAAGCACTTGAGCCCATAAACACATGTTGTCCTTGTTTATGATCATATTAATAGCACAATAAAATCGTTGCTCACCCAAGCAGTTGCTCTCCAAAAAAAAAAAGAAAAAAAAAATTGTGTCCTTTTGATTTCTTTGTGGAAAATGGAAAGTTGTGGTTTTATGTCTGCTGGACCCCCAAGCTCCAGACTCTCTAATGGGGTGTCACTCTTGCACTGGAGCACAGAGAGACATAGCTTTTAACTGTGCTGCACACAGAAATCCTCAGCACAACTTGTGTGGCAGCTCAGCTGCCGACTGGGCTCTTCCTGAATTGCAAATACCATGCAGCTGGCTGAGGGGTTTGAGTCTTCCTTGGCACAAGCCTTGGGGGCACAAAACCGCCAGGTGAAACTGTGCACCAAATCATCGGCTGGGCTGAGTTGTGCCAGCTGAGGAACATGCACATCATAAGGACAGGGGCATCAAACTTCCTTTTCTTGGTCCTGTGGTTGATAAGTCTATGAAGCACTGTGTGGATCCAAGAGGTTTTTCCTGGAAAGAAGATGAAAACAATGCTGTGAACCAGGTACAGCAGTACTCTGGGGGTTGAAGGGATTGTAGGGCTCTGTTGCTGGTTTTTAATCTCTCTGGAAGTTCTTGGTGATATAGAGAGGCAAATTCCCTGGTGCTTCCCAATCCCTGTCAATTGCTTCTCTTCTCCTCTCCAGTGCATTTTATTGCCAAGTTGGTGTCATGCACCAGCCAGGAAAACAACTAGTGTTGCTTTCCAGGTCAATGTACTGCAGTAATTAAATATCCAGGCTATTTACTTGTGCTGCAGCTAAACCAGAGCTGAATATTCAATGTCACCATTGTATGCGTAGAAGAAGGAAACAAACAGCACCACTCCTTTAATCACATCAGGTGGCCCTTCTTGGGAGTGAGCTTTGTGTCCAGGGCTTGGAAGCAGGCGGGGTCTCCAAGAATTTCTTCTGTTCAGTATCAAATTTACATAGAATAACCCAAAAGGCACTTAATAAGGAACAATAACACCTTCTGCAAAGTGGTTTTGTTTCAAAGAAGCTCCTTTTCAAGGAGAAGCTTGGTGAGCAGTAGCACATTCCTAAAAGGCTCTTGTTAAAGGCAGTTTGTCCCTATCCAGTTGTCTTCTCCAAAACCCCCAAATCCCATGTTTGAGTAAAATTTCTACCCAAGAGAGCCACCACATGGATACAGCAAGTGTTGAGAGGACAAATGGGGAGCTGTGTTGGACTTTGTGTCTTTACAGTCAAGCTTAGCAAAAAACAGTTTTAATCTACGGTTTTCTAAAACCCCAGGACTGCTGAGATTTACCAGCCTTTGTCCTGCTTTTGCAGGTTGACTTTAACATAGTTCAGAAATGAATTAGTATTGGAATTTAAGGAAAGATTTTTATAACAAGCATTTCCACAGCAGTGCTAAATGCGGTCAACAGCAGACCTTGACTGCAGTGGTGTTTGAGAATGTTGGAGCCTGAGCTGTTTCCAGGGCAAATTTCTCAGCTGACACAAGGCAATAGTGCTGAATCATTCTTCCACAGAAGCAATTAACCTCTTTTAGAGGATGCTGTTTGTGTTTCCTGATAATCTAGAAGAAAGCAGGAGAAAGTGGGAAAATTTTGTCGTTCAAGTAGAAGGTTTTGTCTCCTCTTGGGTGCAAAACTAGTTTCATACTTGGGAAAGCTTTGGGATCCCTCATCTTGGGAACGAGTGCAAATGAGAGTACACATGGGCAAAAGGATGGATGAAAAAGAGTGAAGTAAGGGTGCCTCTTACAATTTTTTTTCCCATCAAACCAAGAAAACAGCTCAGAGCAAACATTGGTGGAATCTTTCAGCCTTTGTCCCAGTCTCACCTGTTTTCACATTTCCCTTCTCCAGAGAAAGGCATGGGAATGACCCTTCTGTGGGATCACCTGTAAGACTGACTGTGGGAGGAAAGCAGAAGTGGGCACACACAGGATGTGGAGCAGAGCCCTGGTGTCACTGTTATTTCAGGTGTCAGTATCGCTCCTTCCCATCTGTTTGCTCCTTGCTTGTAATAAAGAAGAATAGCTCTGGCTCGTGAAATGAATGGGAATGACGAGCATTTAGCCAAGGGAGCCTGCTGTAACATCTGACTGGAAGGGTGCTTAAACTGCTTTTAGTGATATGGCCACAGTGAGGGGGTAGGAAATGCTGCTGGAGACCCCACCCCTCCGTGGGTGAGCAGCAGGTGGAATTGGTGTTAATCATTTATCCCGAGTGTGATGGAGGCTGTAACAGCCACTCTGTGTGTGTATAGGGATCTGTAAGCAGGAGTGTTACAAGGGGAAGGTGCTGCTCAAAGGGCACCATAAAGTGCCCTTTTGGGGAGGCAGTTTATTCAGATCCACCTTTGTTTGCTTTGTGGGAGCACATTCCAGTGCTGTGGTGCTTTTTCCCTGGCAAGGCCATCACCACAAGGCAGCATGGATGGGGATTGCAGGGTGATTGCCACTCCTGAGTCTGACCTTGACATCTTTCTTCCCTGATTAATATTCCTTCAGCACCAAACAAGAGCAAAGAACTCAAAATCACTATTAGCCATTTCCTTCCATGCTCAGGAATAATGGTGGTGTTTGAGCCTCACTCTATGGGAATCCCCTTGGAAGCATGTAAGCTGGCTTTTCTGCTGTCCTAAAGCATTGTAAACCTATTATGTCATCATAGGTATCATATGTATATAATTTTATGTTAAATAATGTAGCTATAATAACAAGGCAAGATTGGGGAAGGAGTTTGCACTCAGGTGTAGCTGAACATGTTGCCATCACCTTCCTTCAAGAGGAGAAAGTGGTAACTCTGGACTGTCATTCCTCCATAACTAAGTTCATCCTAGTCAACAACAACCTTACTGTCTTTGGCTTGGCTTTCTTCAGGTGATGCCCCAAAAGAGGCTTTCCCCAGGAGCAAATAATTCCCATGTGTTGAGTCACCAGAAGGATCTTGCAGTTGCGTGGGAGATAGACCATGATAAAAGCAAAGGGTAAAGGGACTTTTCCCTAGATGAGTTCCTCTCTTGGTACATTGCAGAGCTTGCTCCTAAATCCAGCCTTGCATCCAGAGAAGAGTGTCTGTGAGCAGGAGCCTGATGTGCCAGCTTGGCCTTGTGCGCTGCATTCAGGGTGAATGTCCCCGCAGTGTCTGTGGCTCCCAGGACAGTCCCAACACATGAAAGGCCTCACACCTGCTCTTGGAAGAGACTGAGGGTCCAGTAAAGCTGCTCCTGAAGCATCACTTCAGCAGGAAAGGTGGTCTCATCAGTATTCCTGCAGCAGGCTTTGCTACGTGCCCAGGAGTGATTGACAATGGCTTGAGCTTTGCTTTTAAATCATGCAGCTTTGCCTCGTATTAACACATGATTAGAAAGGATTTGGCAATTTAAAATATTAATAATGGATAACTCATTTCTGAGCAGCAAGTTTTAATAACAGTGCTCCTCCTCAGATGGGCTCTGCTTTGAGGTTCTTGCCTTTGACATTGCTGCTTGCCCTTTCCTTTGGACAAAGACGTAGAAGTGCTCTGCATGTTCCTCCCTTTCCCCTGCTATGTGCAGTGCCCTGGGCACTCCAGTTTCAGAGCCAGCATTGCCTTTGCAGTGTAAATGGAAGTGAATCTGGGGAGAGAAGAGCCACATCTGCCCCATCACCTTGAAGTTGGATGGCTGGGAGAGCATGAACACCCTTTGGTGCTCGAGGGGAGGGAGCCCTCAGCCTGCCTTTGTCTCCTCCCTTGGAAATTGGTACCTATGTCTAAAAGTGCAGACAGGAAAAGCACTGCCTTATACCATTAGGGGGTGGGGGTGACAGCCAGGGCAGGCAGGAGACACCACAAGCTGCTTTGAGATGTTGGCACTTTTCCTCCTTGGGAGCTCCAGATTTTGGAAAGTCTCTGTGCTCACATAGAGTCTTTTCTTAAACATTTTTAAGTCTGTGGTTGTTATAAAATTAAGATAGCTTTTGACTTTTCTTTTTTCTGGCTTGGTTTGTTCATCACCAATCATTTTGGTTATTGTGGTGTCAGTAGGGCTTGTAACATAACCACAAAATCAGATACATCTGGAGAATGCTCAGCAAGGTCACCAGGGATGAAGTTCCTTTTGGATTTTAAAGGCAGCCTGGATAAATGGCAACCAAACCCTCTTGCATTTGCAGGAGACAAAAGCCAAAAATAAAACCACAATTGCATCCATATTCTCCAGTTGTATAGCTGTCTTCTATTCCTGTAATTAAATTCAGTTTTGATTTTTCAAAGAAAAGCAGGCTAAGGATCAGTCCATAATGAGTGGGGTTGGTTTGGATAGAATAGAAATCTACTTATCTCTTCATCAGAAACCAAATCCAAACAAAACCAGAATCTGATTTGAGGTTTATAAGCTTTTTTTAAACTCAGCATTTGAGTGCTTCTGAATTTCTCACTGAAATCCAAAACTAGGAGTTAAAAAAAAAGAAGTCAGGGAGAAATCCCTGTGATCTCTCAGTCTTACTCAGAAGCAGGAAATTTAGGGACTTCCTCATAAGGTTTCTTGGGAGACTGACATACTTTCTGTTATCACTGATGCCTTTCTTATGAGATGCACAATTGGTCTGCAGAAAACACAACACAAATGTTTAGGTTATTTTTCCACCCTGAGTCAGGCTGCCCAAAAGTGGTAATTCATTAAGTAGGCTGCTCTCCTGCTAATCACCAGCTGGGGTCTAGGCTTCAGCCAGCACAGAGCGTATCCTTGGAGTGGAGGCTTATCTCAGGAGCTTCCTGAGTCTGCGGAATTGAATGAAAGTCTCACCAGGAAAAGTGGTTTGTTATGCTTTTAGTTTGTTTTGTAAGAAAGCTGAGAATTTCCCTTCCCAGCCACGTCTGGATTGACCACAGGGAAGCTCACAAGTTTCTGCACTTCAGATCCTCAGGCTCTCTGGACTCTAAATGTGGTTGATTTCTTCTAAAAAGGTATACCTAAGGGTTTTCAGTCCTCCACTGAAATTACTAATTGAGTTCTAATTTGGAAAGAGGCTGTGAATATGCTGACCCTCTTGTCAGTTGATTTCCTTCCCTTCTCCAATGAGATTTTTGGTAAAACAATGGTAAAATGTTTAATCTCTATCAGACTTTCAAGCTTGGTCCCCCACCTTTAACCCTGTGTTCATGAGGGCAGTTTCTGGTGTCATCTTCGTGTAAGAAGTCATCTGTTGCACCCACACTTCAGCAGTAATTGGAGCTGGGATGTCATGAGGGAAAGTGAATTGACAAAGGTCCAGCAGCAGGTCAGTGGCAGAGATAGCTCTGGGTTTTATCATGGAATTGCTGTAAAACTGATCCATATAGTGAAGCTTGGATTGTGTTTGAGAAATGCAGCCACTGCTGGGGGTAGACAGTAGAATTGGGTTAGTCCTGCTGATGGACCTGAATCTACAGAGCCATCCTGGAGTGGAGCTGAGCTGCTGTAGAGGAGCCCTGGCCATTTCTGCCAGCACTGTGCTGTCCTCCTTAGAGCTGGCATAATCTCCCTAAAAAAAAGGTCATTTCAGGCTGAAAAGCAGCAAAGATCCTCCATTTCAGACCAAAAAGGGATTTTCCTGGGGTAAGGGGGAATAGACTAAATTTGGAAAACACTTAAAGTTGCCTTAATTTAACAACAGCTTTTATTAGATTGCACTTGTCCAATGAGATTAATGGATGTTTTCCTTTGAAACTCTGGGAGACTTTCCTAGACACTGGGAATAAGTAGGCTCCTTCAAAATGTTCTGCTTCCTACAGGATTTACTGGCGAAAGATTTAATACAATTCAGCACAAACATTTTAACCTTTCCATCTAAAATGCTGAATTCAACCGTTTCCTGAATGTGTATAATTTAAAGGCTTGTGTTTTCCTGTGTCATGCTCTCTGGAGCATTTTATGTCGCCTTGCTCCTATTGACTCTTTTAAGAAAACACTCCATGAGTATACAGTCACTTTCAGATAACTCAGATGTTTACTTTATGAATGAAGGAGGAAATTGAATACTCAAATAAAGTTATGTATCTAAGTGCCAGGAGCTAACTGCCCTCTTAAATTTGCTTGTCTTCTTGAAAGAGTCTTTAAATACAATTTATGACGTAAAGACCCTTTCCTCAGTGCTGAGTAGGATCTCCACTGTCTCAGTTATAAATGGATGCTCTCAGCAGCCACGTGTGTCTCCTGCTGAAGCCTGAGCCAGGGACAAATGTTGGACTTTCAGGAGCTCATGTGCATCCTGTTGATCTCTGTGGGGTGCAAATAAGCAGGCTGCTGCCTGGGCTGCTGTTTTGATGGAGTTATCTGGTACAGACAGAGCTACAGGCAGGTAATTAAGGAAAAGGAGAGTTTCTAGCATCATCAAAACACTGTCACAGTAAATTTTAATATTAGATTTAGATCTCACAAGTGGGGAAAGTGGTGTGTGGCTACCTGTGTGAGCAGTGCCATTTATCATCCTGTTTCTACTGCCCTTGATTTGGAAAAACTGAAATCTGATTTGTATTTAGGGATATAACTCAGGCTAGTCCCTAGTTATCCTCGTCTCTGCAGTGTGTTAGGACCTGCAGTAATTGTTTTTTCCTTAAAATAGCTGGCAACCATGATTGAATTTGCATTGAATTAAAAAATAAAGCAATTCCCCAGTGAATTAACCTTGCAGACTCCCCAGCCTGTTTCTCCACCCCTTTCCTTCAAGAGAGTTTCTCCCAGGACCTCATTCCACCGCACTAATGAATTGTTACAGTAATGGGAATATGATTGACATGTTAAATGTCCTTCCTTGAGCCAGAATTATTATAGGAAGATAAATATGAACAGGCCCATGTGGCTGGTTTGGCTCTGCCAGCCATGGGTAGGGTTTTGTGGGAGGCTTGGAGGACGCCAGGGTGCCAGAAGGACTCCAGTGCACCCCTCCCAGTAGAGATTTAATGCTCCTAAGCCATCATTTGGCACAGGGCTTTTCAGGTTCACATCCAGTTATAGTGCTTTGATATATATATATATATCCATTTTTTCATTAAAAGAGATGTTTCAGAGTCCTTTCGGGTCCTGTTGGCTGCGTTTTGATTGCAGGATGGGGAAACAAGGTTTACTTTTGTGGATCCCAATTGGTTGTGGGAAATTTGGTGGCCTTCAGCTCTGTTCTTCTCAGCAAAGGCATGACATGCCCAGAAGTGAGAGTGACCATGAAAAGCTGCTTCCTGATATCCAACATCCCTATCCAGAAGCAAGACCAGGGGCCAAACTCTGTTTCACACAATAATGTTTGAGCCAAGGGCTGGTGCCACCTGCACCCTGGGCAGTGGGCAGGAAATGCAGGGGATACCCCAGAATGGGTTATTCAAGGGCCAAAAAGCTGAGGTGCTTGAAAACTGGAGTAATTGAGCAAGTGGAAGATAAAGCACAGGAACCCAAATGGTATTTTGGCCTCAGGATGGGGGAGAGGGCCAGATCTGGAGGGCAGATTGATGGGAAGAGGCACTGATTTGCATTCAGCCTCCCCTTCACCCTACTGCATCTCCCCAGCATGGAGTTCTCCATATTACCTATGGCCCTTCCTGATGTAAGCCTGGGGGACGTGAAGGAGATCCAGAGAGATTTGGGTGTTCCTGATGGCTGGTCCCTCTTACAAAGCACTTTGCACAAGGGCAGTGATAGGGGATGAAGGGTCCTAGATCTTCCTCTCCCCTCCCAAAGTCACAAATGCCCCTGTCTGAGGGAGGTTCTGGGGGTTGTGGCAGGTGAAGACAGACCCGTGGGCCAGGCAGAGGTCACTCACAAGGTCCAATCTCTCTCCCAGCACAGGCTGCACCACCAGCAGGATCCCTATCGCACACTAATATTGGATTATGATCGTGAGACTCCACAATGTCACACTGATAAGGGCGAGGGTTTTTTCCCTTCTATGAGCCTGTTTCATTTTAACACGTAGGTATGTCAAGTGAAGGGAATATTTTCCCTTCTGCATCAGACTCCAACTTTGCCGAGGTCAGTCACGGGAACGCGTGTGCAAATGTCAGGGCTGGCAAGGAGAGTGGTTATGGGGTGCTCCAGAGGCTGTGGGGAAGGGAAGGCTGAGTGGGCAGCCCTTGATGGGAATGGGGTACTGTGGATCAAGACATGGTGAAGGAAAGACTGATGTTCACAGGCTCTGCTGGCAGAGCTGGCAGGGTCTGTGTTTCAGAGGTTATTGTAATATTACAGGGACACTTAAATCATAAATAGTTACCACTTTTCCCAACCTTATCCAGGTAATGTTTCCTGGAATAGGCTAGAAGACGCCTTCACTTTTACTTTCTCATGTCTTTCTGAAGCATGCAAGAGCTTGGCACAACCTGTGGGTATATCTCATGTCTCTGTACTGTCCATCTGAGGTGCTTCAGATGGAGAGGTGGACCAAGGGGTGATGGTGGAAACCGCTTGCTTCACTGGCAGAATGAGAAAGTGCTTTTGCAATCCTAGATGAGAATTTTCACCAGAATCTGATGGTGTTGAGACAGAAGTACCCTGAGGACTGAAAAACTTCTTCCACTTGAATGTGACCGGCTGGCACATTTCACCCCCAAAACAGGTAATGTTTGAGAAATGAGAGGTAGGAGTCATTTGAAGGAGAAAAATATAGTGGCAAAAAGCAAATATGCATTTGTAAACTCCATCGTCTGGGGCTGGTTCCCACACAAGGAGCCTTCTTGGTCCCTCCAAACCCCATGGTCCCTGGGGGAGAAGATAATGTGGTGCTGGAGGAAGTGCACTGGCTTCCCTTGGGCTGAGCTCTAATTAATGAATTAAAATGCAGAAATGCATCACAGCTTGTGTTCCCTGGTCACTTCCTACTGAACAACCCCTGCAAAACCTCTGCCAGCTCCATGAGCATCCAAGTCAATGCTGTACACCAAAATGTCAAAGGGGACAATAGCAACTAAAAATAGGCAAAGACAGGAATTTGTCTATAATATTTTTAACCTTGGAGGATGGTAAAGTTATATATAGCTAATACAGAAAAATGGGTTTTGTTGCTTAAATGAGGAAAATAAAAATGGTGTCTGTTTAGCCGGGTAACTGGTTTAGTGTCAGCTAAATTTCAAACCTAATAACACTTTTTTGGCACTGTACCTGTCTGCACTTATCCTGGGGCTGTTGCAGTGCATGGTCTTCCTGGGGAGGCTGAGGCAAGTGTGGATCACATGTTAAAGGCTTTGAGTGTTAGTGGGGGATTTTACTCCCTTCTCCTGTTTGCTGTTCAGCAGAGTAGGAGAGAGGGGTGGAAGGCAGGGTTTGGCTTGCAGAGACAGTTTGGAAATGGGCTTGTGCAGTTGCTGCTGCCTGGTCTCTGGGCCACAGACCAAGGTGGCTCCTGACATCATCTTTTACTCTCCAGTTTGTGCTGGAAATCTGCCATCCATGTTGCTCCTTGGAAGGACAAGGAGACAGGAGCAAGTCAAGGCTGCTGCTCCCTCTGCTGACTGTGGCTGTGGGCAGGAGGCTGAGCCCAGAGCCAAGTTCCAATGGTACCTGTGCCCAACTCACCATTAGCATCACCAGGGTGGGAAGCCACTCCCAGAGGAGCCATTTGGTAAATACTCAGAAGGGCACTTTTGCCTTACAGCAGAAATAGATGAATAAACAGGAAACAGGGGGTTGAGCAACTGTTTCTTTTTTCTATGTGCCCTTATGACAAACTATGACTTTTACCAAATAATATCTTGATAATAAAGCACTCAGGATCCAACACTGAATCAGAGAAAATTTGCCATTGAATTCAATGGGAACATGTTCAAGTCTGTAATCTGCAACTAGAACTCTTTGCTTTTTTTCCCTGCAGGTCCCTTTAATCCTTTAGCAACCATGTGTGTTTTCTAAAGAGGTTTTCTGTATGTCCCAGGGGTATAAAATCACAGTGGGAAAGAAGTGCTGCTCATAACCTGTGAGCAACTACAATCTGCCTCCTGCTCTGCTGGTAACACCCTGTGGATATTTGCTTCTCAGAGATTAGAGGAACAAAGCTAGGAGAGAGCAGCGTTCCATTATGGTGGAGCATATAATATTGTGATTATTACTCATGCCCTCTGTCTAATTAATCATTTTGTGTGTTATTTGAAGGCAAACAGGGCCTTTGGTTCATTATCGCTTATACATACACACAACTGGAGTCACTTCAGTGCTGTCAGACTCGCTTAATCCCTGCCTGGGTTTTGTACATGTCTGGGTATCTGAATCATGTACATGGCAAATGATCTACTAATATGTTTGTTCCACTAGTTTGTTCATATGGAGCCAAATATATGAAAGCATTCAAACTCCGGAAAGCACAGATATGGTCTTAATGGACTTGACAAAGGCACCTAATGTTAAAGGTTGTGGAAAAGGGGGTACTGATGAAATGTTTTTTTGCTTTCTTTTCTTTTAAAGTATTTTGTTTGTATTTCTTTGATTATTTATATTTCATCCTGCTCAATGTTTTAAACTGAGAGGCAGGAAAAGGGATCAGGACAACCCTGAATTCCATGAAAACAGAATGAGGGGGCAAACCCATCAATTTAATCTGAAGCAGAAGAAAAGAATGATTGCTGAAGATGGGGGTTTTGTGGTACCCAATACAGGAGTCAGGCTATGAGCTGCTGCTCAGCCAGTTACTGGGATGCTGCAGTGGTGGCATAAATCACAATGGCCACCAGGTTATCCAGGCAGCTCCAAGGTGCAGTTATCCTGCTTGTCCACCCCATCCTGCCTCACTGCATGGCAGTGCTCTGAAAATCTGGGCCATGAATTTTAAGACTTCAAGAAGCTCTGTATCCTTTTCTTCACTGCTCATCTGTACAAGAACAGAGCCTGCTTTCAGACTCTGCACTTGGAAGACTTCATACCAAGACTGTAACATTTTGATTACAAGTGATATAAAATGCAGTTTGCTTTATTTCCTAATTAATGACAGTACATAAGGCAATAGTAAACTCAATTGCTTCCAACAGCTTTTTATATTCACTTGGAGGCATTTACAGAAATATGACTCGTGTACCCAGCAGAATCTTCCCTTGACCAGATGTAGAAGGAAAGCACTTTTATTGGCTCCATGATAATATCACTGAAGAGGAAACAAGCTATAAAAATAATAAAAAAAAACAACCCAAACTGAATTTGAGAGTTGCTAAACTGAGAGATACAGAAACAAATACAGAGAAGATAATAAGGCTTTTTACTGATAGTGCTGTCCTGTGTAAATAACACAGACACACTGAATAAGTCTCTCTGCAGTGAGACTCATTAGAAACACGTGCATCAGCCCAGAGCAATTACTTTGATTGTTCCCCAGCTTCTTTTCACAATAAATGTCTGCAGACTGACCAAGGTTGGAGTCGTTCTGCTCACCGTGTGTCCTTGCAGTTATACAGCCATGCTGCAAACAGGGAACTGCCATGTATTTCCCACTCAGGGTCTGGGGCTCATTGCTTTATAGAGCAGATTTCAGAAGAAGTCCTAGTCCAGGAGAGTTGATTAAACAAGAGTGTTAAAACTGGCAAAGAATGAAGCCCCCACTTCCATAAGGAATGAGCATGACCAAGGAATATATTGACCCATATTTATCCAGCACATAGATCTTGTCTTGGATTTGCATCTGCAAAGGGGTGACATGTTCCTAAATTGCAATGAAATCCATGTGGATGTTGTTTTCCTATACATCAAACCTGTTCACAAATTAGTCCAATTAACACTTTGTTTTGCTTAAAATTAAAGATAATATTGTTCTGCACACATTGGCACTGGAAGAACTCAGCAGTGGATTTTCAGAGAAGGGGCGTGTCTGTGTCTCCTTGGAGTGTGGGGATAAAGGTGGGATTGCCATTTTCTGCCCTGGAGCTCCAGGTTGGAGAGTCGTGTGTCCTTGGAATAACATGGGCGTCAGGAGCTCAGCAGCAAGGCAGGAAGAACCCAATAAGTGCAAAATTACACCTTATGCCACACAGACACAACAGTGTGGGAAAAAAAGTGGGTCCAGGGGAAATCCTGAGAGTTTAGATGAGCACATACCAGTGTGTAGCTCCTATACACCAGTTCTGGTTTATTGCTTGGCATCTAGTCATAGCCTGGCTAGTAAAGAGCAGTGAACAACTGACATAGTTTTGAGAGGCTGCAGCAAGGACAGTTTTTAGTGTTGGGATCACCTTATACAGCCTCACTGGGATAATGCCCTAAGAGGAAAAGTACCATCAAGTAACCAGAAACATCACCAGTCTCCTCCTCAAGTGATCTGACTGGAAAGTAAGAGCTATACACTGTTGTTATGTGCAGAACAACAGGACAGGTTGTGTGTCACATTTAAATAAGTATAAAATTCAGGTGTTGATTGTGCAGACAGCTTTATTAAAGGAAAATTTATTTCTTTTGTATTGCTATCCTTCTTGGACAAAATCCCATCACCTCACCTTGTAGAGGTGCAGCACCAGAACCCACACTGAAAGCCGTGTGTCTCCTGGGGGAGCTGCAAGAAGTCTAGAGAAGTGTTTGGCTGAAAGTCAGGAATGAAAGCTGAATTTCCTAAGGCAGATTTTCTTATTTCCCTTGGTTTTAAATATTATGCCTGGGGAAGGTCCAATGAAAGAACAAAATAAATGGGCATGGGAGACTAAAGCCTTTGGCAGCATGATAGAAGTGTAATGTAATAACAAATGTACGCTGAAATCCAGTCAGAGTCAAAATGTATAAATTGAGAACATTTTTGTCTTTGTATTGGTAGTCTGAAGGTACAGAGGTGACTAAATGGTACCCAACAAGCAGAAACACTAAAGTTGACTCTGAAGCATAAAATTTTATGGTTGGATGGGAAAAGATGAGCAGTGAGAATTAAGAATGAGCAAGGTATCAAATAAATTTGTCTATCACTGTTCCTAGGTGACAGTAACCCAGTTCTCTCCTTTTGGTGTCACAAGTCTTCTCTTCTCCATACATGTTTTACTGAGGGATGGGACAAAGCCATCCCAGAGCCCTTCTCTAGCACAAAGAGAATTCAGTTTTGGAATGTCCAGCTTCTTTGTCCTGGCCATCCTGCTGTGACAATGGAAAGAAGGACATCACCTTGAACAAGGCTGGAAAATGGGAACTGGAAAGCATAAATATATACATATATATATATATATATATGGAGAAAATTGAAGTGAAAGCAAAGAGACATCTGCATTTCCTGATTCCCTTCTTTTACAGCAGCACAATCCTCACAAATGAATCTGAACATGTATTTGCTCAAAAGAGTTAATCTTTATTAACAGCCCCAGAATGCCCTTCAGCTGGTGCACTGCCTGGTTCAAAGGTTTTCAAGAAAAACAACATACCATAAACCAAAGGGCAACACTAATTGGAAGCAAAGTCATTCTGAAAACAGCAATACCTTTTTGTGGGTTAATAACCGGAAATTAAATTTCACATATGTTAACAAAACCCATCATAAAGCACCAGGTGAATAAGGAACATGGGCAATAAGGGCAAGGGTTTGGAGCACACGCAGTCACTGTCTGACAGCAACCCTTATTCCTTGGTCACAGTCAATATTCCCAAGGGATTAGTCTTCAGCCTTGAACCACGGGTTGAAGGAGATGGTTTGTACAACGTGGCTTCTGCTGCTGCTTTGGTGGTGCAATAAGGGTGGTGGAATAAGGAGGGTCATAAATTCAGCTGTCCCCAGAAGCAGCACTGTTGTGCTCACGTTCAGGCGTATGGAGCCGGAGCAACAGCAAAGGGTTGCTGTGACTTGTCCCTCCAATTTGATGTTCCCCCAGTTCAGTTCTCAGGTCACTGGTGCTTCGAATGGCCTTGCTGTCTGCACTGGATACACAAATGAAAGACTAGTCTTAAAAATGAATAGAGTTTCTTTGTTAAAAAGTCATGAAATGGAGAGCGGGTACAGATGCATGCTGGGATTGAGTTTGCTGATGATGGCATTGCCTGAAATGGAAACTCAGCTAATATTTGGACTGTAGGGTGTGTGTCTCTTATAAGGAAATGGCTTAATCTGGAAAAGGAGGCAGAAATACAAGGTCAGATTCTCTCTCCTCTGCCCTCATTTCTTCTTCTGGCTGCACTGGTTGCCCCGACACTGCAGCAGAATCAAGGCACTGATGTTTCTGAGATCAGTCTTCAGGCTACATCTTACCAGGGATTCCCAAAATGCAAACCCCCAACCCAACTGAGGGCACTGGCAGCTGAGAGGGGTGGGTGCTGGGCAGGGATGACAGATCACCTTGAATTCAGTGACACCTTGCAGCTGTTACAGGCTTGAGGGGATTGATCCCACCCAAAAGTTGTCTTGAACCTGCACAACATAATAAAGTCATCTGCTGGTCAAGACAGGCTGGTCACAATATTTGGTTGGAGATATCCACAGACCATCTCCATCCCTGGGAGCCCAGTTGTGAATAAACAGATGTGTCCTCAGGCAGGTGTTGTGTCTGTGGTGGCAGTCCCTCCACCTGGGAAGCACACACCTCTCCTTCTTGACCCACTGCAGAAACATTTGCTGTTGTTTGCTTTATTTCCAGCTGTTGGTGGTTAGGCTGAAGTGTGGGAAAGTCAGAAAGCCAACATTTGGCTGGACAAGAGCAAAAGCTCTCCATCCACACCATGGGCTGCAGAAAGAATGGTGACAACCAAATGTCCCCAAGGAGGGACAACTCCTTGCAGACGTGAACCATAAGCTTTGCTCGAAACAAGCTGCTGCTGCTCAGGCTCTATTTTACTGTTGCCTGTCACTGTGTTTGTGAGACTTTTTGTCTGTAGGCCTCTCTCCCACTGAACCCATCCATCACCAGCACTGACAGAGGTTCCTGCTGCCCGAAATGGCCAGGAAGACTCAGTGGAGCCAGAACCTCAGGGGTCAAGTCCAGGTTGTCATGTCTGAGCGAATGCTGCTCAGGATACACGTGGCCCAACGTCATATTTGGAAGGCAGTGGAGGACTGAGAGGGAGGAGAAGGAAGGATAGGATGTAATCTTTCATCCCGAGAGGAGGCATGCGGGATGGGAATATTTCATTTTGCTGCTGCTGATGGCCTGGCCCTGAGCGGGTGGAGGAAGGGAGTCCTCAGCACAGGCAGAGAGCAGCCACTGTCTCTGCAGCCCTGCCACTGCTCTCCTGCTCTCTATTTTTGGCTGCAGAAAAAACACAAAGGCAAGGAACACTGGGGACATCAAGCTGAACTCAGGGATGCTTCTTGTGTGAGCAGAGAAAGAGGAGAAGATCTACAAACATCTCATAGTCAGGGTGCAGAGCACATGTGAGGAAGGCTGTCGGCATTGCACTGAAGTGATGGACACAGAAATGAGCTCAAGAAACACCAGAGCAGATTCCTCCCAGCTCACCTGAGAGCTCAGGTGATGGATGCACTGGGCTACCTTACTCTCCAGGAAACCCCCACCATCCCCTTCACTCTCACCAGCAGCTCCAGCAGCACCAGTATTGTAGCTAAACAACACCTGCAGCTGGTTTTACCCAGAGCCGTTGCCCAAACGTCCCTGTAACCTCTCAGTACTTCTGCTTCACTATCCAGGCTGACAGTCCCAAACACAAAATGTCACATCTGTAGTGGGTTGGGAGCATTGCCCTGGGGCTGAGCTCCTGTGGCCTACCCCAGCTAATGGGGACAGTGACATGCCACAGTCCACCTCAGCACCCCACTTCATATCAGACAAACCCCATAAAGTGATCCTTGCTCCATGCTGTGGGATGATGGCCCCAGAGATGGGCACTCACTGAGCCTCCCTCAACCATGCAGATCCCCTGCTGAGCAGTGACAGTGGGTACAGTGGTCATGACCCACTCCCAAATTGCACTTTATTTGATCCTATCTCCCTGGAAGAATGCTTTATCCCCCACAGGGCTGTCTCCTGTCCCGGGAGCAGCCCCAGCCAACACACAGAGGAGGGAGCACCCAGTCACACTCACATTGTTTCAACACATTTGCTTAATTAGTTTATCAAGAAATGTGTTTGGCCTCATCTGAGGGAAATGCTCTCTGTCATTCCCAGGCATCCTGCGGGGCCCCGTGGAGCTGACAGACCCTGGCTCCTTCCTATCTCTCCTTAACTCCATTTGCTGGGCCTATTTCCCATTTTTTTTTTTTTTCCATGTAGCACTGCCTACCATTTTGGGATTAGAGTAATAGATAAGAAAATTATGCCTAAAAGAAGACTATGACAGGTAGAGGAACAATGTAAGTAAGGACTGGGAAGCCTATTTGGAAAAATGTTAAATTGATGAAAGTGTAGGAACTTACGAATAATTTTTTACCAGTCCAGCTAAACTCTCTGTAGATTGGAGTAATTTCACAGAAGTGGCAATGAATGAAAAATTACTAATTATGAATAAAATATTAATTCTGTGCTTCCCTATGTAGAGCAGAGGAAGCTCCATCAGTGTTGTGTGGCCCAAATGAGGGGTGGGCATTACCACACCTACCCCCAGCTCAAGTATAGCCTTAAGGCAGTGCCCAAAGCTCCCCTTTGCAACCATCCCCATCTCACAAAGCCTGTTTTAATGAGGATGGGCTGCATCTGGACAGCATTTCTTTAAGAGTGAGCAGGATGTCCCCCAGCCCTGGCTGGAGGGGCCAGGCTATATAAGGGAGGTTATTTGGGTGCTTGGGTGTTGATGGAAAGGGGAGATGAAACCATTGCTGATCCCAGGTGGGCTCAGGTAAGCAGAACCCACCATCAGTGATGTAGCATTTAGCCCATGTGAGTACTTGCTGCTCTCCTGGTGTGCAGCATTTGAGGCCCCTGCAGACACCATGTGTGTTAAATTGTGTGCTGTCTCAGGAATGCAGCTTCAGGGTCTGAAGTAACCTTGGCTCCCACCAGAGGTGCTTCATTCATCATTGGAGAAGCTTGGAATCTCCTTTCCCTCCCTGTTCCTGTTCCCAGACTGCTGATGAGGACGTCCCACACAGGCTCAGGTTTGGCAAGACATGGCCCAGGGCAGCTCACCTGTTCAGCTGCACTCGTGGCTACTTATCTGTGCATGGGATTACTGGGGTGATGCAGGGGGCCCTGACTGGTTTAGTAGCTAAAACAGAGTTTTGCTGTGATAACAACTGAGCATTTTTGAGCAATTATTCCTATTCTAATCCTTCCTGTGGCTCTTGATGACAGTTGTGCACATATCTCATGTTGTTTCCTGTTGCTTTATAGCCATCTTCTATAAATTAAAATAATAATGTGGGAGTTTTTTGTGAGTAGAACATAGTAATAGGTCTCTCACTGGTTCTCCTCTCACAACCGTGCTTGTGGCAAGCTTTCAGACAGTGAGGAAGTCAGCATTTGTATGTAGTAACCTACTGCAGCTGGGCTTCTGGTCCATACAGCCAGCTAATTAGTGGTTGGCAAAGTCCCATTGTGGCTTAATGTCTTTTTTCCAACTCCCTTCATGCCTCAGATCCAGTGAGTTGTGATCCTTACACAGCAGCCAGCTCATTACCTGACATTTCTACCACCAGAGCAAGTTACTGCTTTGGGAAGGGCTGGGGAAAGAGGGATCTGAAAAAGGGGAACTCAAAAACAAGTTCTTGACTTGGGGGGCCTCGTGCAGATATGTCTACTCTGAAATGAAAGCCTGAAGATGAGATTTGACTTATGCAAGGTGCAGAACAAAGCAATACCATGTTCTTTAGCTCCTGATGGTCATCCTTCTCTGTTAAACTAAGCCAAAGTAGCTCTGGTTGGGCAGAAAAGAAACTTACTCAGCTCAGTGTCTAGAAGGGGAATACAGGAGATGTTTTCAGGCTAGTCCTCTTTCTAAAGAATATTCTTACTAAAGGATTCAGAGTTTATTTGTGGACGCATCCTGTGCTATAACCTCAATGACCATTCAGCCATCACATCATCAGTAACACTTTGATCTCTGTGCAGAACCAGCTCTAGGAAAGGCAGGAATGCTCAGCATAGACCTGTGCCTCTGATGTGAGTGCTCCAAAAGTCCTGTGAGTATTTATAGTGAACCTAAAGGTGTTTCTTTATCTCTAACAGTACAACTTAGAGCTCAGGAGTGTGGCTGAATCATATCACCTGAACAGAAGAGGATACTACCTGAACAGGACAAGGGTCTGGGTATGCTGGTAGCCCAAGGTGAACGCTAAATCTCTGTCCATCACTAGTGGCATGTAGAAAAACACCCTTTAACTGCTTCTGTTAAACTTTCAGTAGCACCTATGGGACCACTGTGTGATAACTCAATGTATAATGGCAGTTCTGTTGCCTTGGTCTGATTGCCCCTGCTCATACTGAAACTTGTGCATGGATGAGGTAGAACTGTGGTCTGTCCCCTCCATCCTAAGTCAGACAGGAGACCCTGTAACTCATGCATCTGGACAGTGATGTGTTTCTCTTCCCTTAAGATTGATGTCATTCCACTTGTCCTGGTTGGGATTAGGATAAGCATGCTTGCAGGCTCCCATTATCACAGTGCAGACAACGTGGGATGGAGTGAGGGCAGGTGGTGTTGAGTGATCTTTGCCAGGTGCCCAGTTGGCATTGCCAAAGCATGCAGGGCTTTCCTCCAAATGCTTCCACCACAGAGAAACATGACTTCTGCTGCCAAGGGTACAGGAATGTCACTCAACTTGGGGACAGGACGCCATTGCAGTGTGACAGCCACTTCACCAGTCAGTCCAGAAGCGCTCTGTAAAAGCAAAAGGTTGTGTCTCTGTGCCAGAAGCACTATCTTCACTTGCAGTGGAATACATCAGATGTCTGGCAATTTCAGGGAGCCTTTCTCAATAAAAACGTGTGGGAACGGGAGTGATGAGTTACACAGCAGTGTCTTCTATAGTTCAAGGCATGCTGGCTAAATATATGTTGCATTCCTATGGCTCTTGTTAGGATAAATGTTGTACAAGCTACATCCAAAGTCTGCTTTCCTTCCTCATCAAAAGCCCCTCTAGATCCAACGCTATCTGAGCCACTTACAGCTTGGATTTCTTTTGGTTTGGTTTTTTCTTGGGTTTATTTTAGCAAATGAATGAAGGTGGGTGCTTGCTTCTCAGACATAACTATAAACATAACACCATTTCTTTGACCTACTCCTATATGCTTCTCTCCCTATCACAGTATCCCTTAAACACCAAGACTTAGGACTAGGGAGTCTTGTCTCGTTTTTAGCAGTATAAAGCTTGTGTGTTCCTTGTCCAAAATGCAGAACAAGCAGATGGGGTGGAAAGGGAAAGGCACTGAAGAAACACTATTTCTCAGACACCAGTCCTAGAAAACATAAGTTATCTGTTGGAGCAAGTTAACACTTTCACTATCCAAAAAAAGATGGAAAGTAACGTGAAAGTACCATCAGACTTCCCTGCAGATCAAAGACCAACATGTAGCTCTCTAAGTAGCTGAATAGCTCTGAATAGAGCTTGTCATTATGTAGAGGGACTTAGTTCTCACTAGAAAAACTGCAGTGCATATTGTCCAATCTAACTCCCAGTGCAAAATTTTCGTTGAGTTCAGTGAAATTTAGACTTGTCAAAGTACTATTTAATCACTTGCTTAAATTCAGGACAGAGATTGACTCGGCTGATGGCTCTGCTGCCAGCAGTGTTTGAAAAGCAAATGCTAGTGCCCTTCAGAAGGTGACCAGAGCTTTCTGCTTGTGCACTCCCAAGTCCTGAAGACCTGTGCACACTGTGCCTGTGTTGCCCATTTCTTACTGACCGGCCAAGATTCCTTGTCCTGGAGGGATGGCCTTTAGATATTTTTAAACTCACTTCTCTTCTGGAATGGTCAGTAACATCACTTGTTCCCACGGCCTCAGAAAATGAAACTTTCACAGATGCATCTGAGCTGTGTTTAAAGGAGTCCCTTCCTTTACTGAAGGTCCTCCTGCAGCTCAGTAACAATTGTGTGGTGTCCACAAGGCCACCCCAGCCTGCCAAACATTCCAAAAATACACCATGAGACACTTGCAGCACTAACGCTCAATATAAATACTCATTGCTGAAGAATAAAAAACCCCTCTCCTTATAAGGGGTCCTAAGCTTCATTGGGTGACACGTTAATTAAGAACACAGGAAACTGTTCCCAGGGCTGTGAACATGTGCTTAAATAAGCTGGAACTTAATGACAGTGTGAATAGACCTTTTATATGACTCAGAAGCATAAGGTTCTTACTTATCCTTCCTATATTCCTTCCAAATGGTTCAGAGAGACCACCTGGATGATGTTACTTGCTGAAGTACTAGGAAGCACATAAGCATACACCAACCTCATTCAAAGTACATGAAGGGCAGCTAATTAAAACACTTCAAAGCACCTAGTAATCTGGACTGGGATTGAGAAGGGAGCATCAGTCTGCCACCACTGCTCTGCTGGAAGGGCTGTTTGTTGCCTTCTACATTCCAGATTTCCCAGGGCTGTCATGTTGTCAAACACTGTCATGATCCGCGAGTCTTTATTCCCAGATAAAGGTGTGAACTCCCGGCTCTTGTCACAGATAACGGCACAAAGCAGTACAACGACGATACAAAGACTTAAAACTCGGCTTCAAATACTCAGCTATTTGTTACTGTCCTCAGTAGCCTGAGCCAGTCGGCTGCAGGTTGTTCACAGCTGGGAGAACTGAGCTGTGAGATCTCATCTCGATGTTCTTTGGCTCCTTAAGGATTTTTGTCCTTCTGTGTAGCTGCGCCAGTGCCTCTGTACCTGCCATCAGCTGCTGCGGGGCTGCTAAAGGCTTGTTACGAAGTGAGGATGTGTAGCCTTAAGGTACTTCATGCCAAAATGCCAAAATCTCTCATCTGTGGCCCCGTGGGCGTCATTCCTGGCAGAAGGTACTTCACCGATGCTGTTTGACTCTGTAAGTGCTGGCACAGCAGGAGTGGGTGCACATCTGGCCCGTGGGTTTCTCTCCTGTTACACTGAAGGTAAAGAGCTGAAATTTCATTTTCCTGTTGCAAGTGTCAGATCCATCTCCACTGGGAACTTGTAAGTCTAACTCATTCACTGTATCATAGGAAAGTTCTCAGAAAAAAGCCAGCTTTTATAAGAAAATCTTGTTAAATGAAGGCACATCTGGAATCTTCTACTTACAATGAGTTTAGAGTACAACTGTATTGTCTTTGGAGCAGTACACAGCAAGAACTACATCTTCTGAAGGTTCTGCCATTCCTTTGAGTAGATTTGCACCAACTCTGGGCTGATGTAGCTGATTTTTGGAGACTATTTGAATTTCTGATGATGTATTTCAACCCCTACTTAGAGCCAGAAAAGCTCCTACATCTGTTCCTGGTAGAAAACGCTTCAAAAATAATTCTCTGCTCTCCAATGTTGCAAGTGACCTTTTCCACCGAGGTGGAGGCTGGTACTGTGGTGGTCTCCAACATCCCCCTTCTGCTCAGCCCACGCCAGTGCCTGTGAGCAGGCAGAGACCGGCAGCGCCTGCCGGAGGCAGGGCTGGAATTGGGATTCCCGGTGCGGGGCCGCTGCCGGGCTCCCATTGTTCCCGGCCTGCCCGACAAAGGGTTAAGTAAATGTTTGGAGAAGATAAGGTGCCCTGTTGACAAGCAGCAGGCTCCAGCGGTCTCAGCAGGATCTCTCCCAGCGGTGATAAATGGGGAGGTTTTCAAAGTGGGATCAGCAGACGCCACGGAGAGGGCGGGTGCTGATGCCGTGATTGGCAGTGGGGAAGGAATCTGAAGGTGTTTAATGATCCCACACTCTGCCGCAGCTTTTTTAAAGACTCTGTGTCTAGCCAGAGGAAAATCCTCTATCAGCCGCACAGGCTCACGCTCTTTTTTGTTGTTGTTGCTTTTTTTTTTTCCCACTAAAACATGGGAACATCCACTGAAAGGGATCCTGATAAGGACCCTCTGGGATTCCTCATCCCCTCGTATCGGTTTTGTCTCTTTTAATTTTCTCTTTGAAGTGCCCTGCATATAGTAGGTGGGCTGTTTAGTTTGGCAAACTTTGGTCAGGAGCTGTTTGGGGGAAGTGGTGTGTACTAAACTAATAGTGCAGGGTTTTCTTCTCTGCATAACTGTATTATGCCAATTACTGGCTCACCATTCCTTTGCTCTAGTAAATATATAATCAAATGACATTAAGGGTAAAACCCTTGGAAGGATTTGAACCCCTGATGTGACCTTATTGGGTATTCAGATCTTTAAAAGTTTTCCCTCCTTTTAAATAGATCTCAAAAGCTGTTTGAAAGGCTGAACTCCAAATACTACTTTTTCCAGATACTTTTTTTTCTGTCCTCATCTCTGTCTGAAAGCTGCCCTGGGCAGTAGGAAAAGCTGCAGTGGTGGTGTGGGAAATAGAATAGAGCAGTCAAGTCTGGGAGGATGAAGCTTTGCCACGTGCATTCATGGGCTGCCTCTCAAATCAGGATTTTGATCAGTTGTATTCCCTGTGGAGTGAGAAGCAGGTAAAAAATGCTGTCTGGCCCAATCTACACCTGGTTTACTCCAAAAGAACTAAGACACTTAGGAAAGCTGATGGATAGCAGGGATCCAGGCACAGGGAATGAGCTCATCCTTTGGGCCAGCCTCATTCTGGAAAGACTGGTATGGGTGGATAGGTGTTTTCTGGGGGAGAAAGCAGCCTGGCCAGCGCTGGTGCTGCTGACCTGGGCAGGCTGGAGGGAGCAAGGGATGGGAGGCTGCTGCACTGGGTGAAGATGAAAGGAGCCGGGTATACCCTAGGAAAGGGCCAAATGAGTCGGGACATGAAAAGCAGCGGAAAGTATCTGAAGAATGTAAACACCAAGGTGGAAGAGGACTTATTTAGCATGTTATGGGCTTGGAACTAGGTGCGAGGGATGAAACAACAAGGAAAACTCAACCTTGCTAACAGGGTAGCTTTGCTAGCTGCTGAAGGTGGAAAGGGAAGAAATGGTTTCAGCAGAGGAACTCAAGAAGTCTTCTTGTCTGGAGGTTGCTGGGGCAGGGAGGCAATTGGAGCTACTCTCTAGTGGCGCGTATTCCTGCTCTCTGCTGCACCACCAAGCCTGGGCTGGGAGCCAAGGGGGTCATGCTGAGAACAAATAGGATTTAGTGATCGTAAGAGGGGAATGCAAAATGCCCAGAGGAATTTTGATTGAAATTTTATAACTTCAAGAAAAATCTTTTGCAGATAAATCAGGAGGTGGTTTAATAAACAGTTTGAGAGATTAGTATTGAAACAAATCCCAGTTAAGTCTCAGCAGAGGAGCGGGTAAGGGAAGACCAGTGCAGCAAAAGGACGTCAGGGGTATTACAGGCACTAAACAGAAGGCTTTCCAAAAATATAAACAATCTGGGGAGGGGGCAGATTGGGAAACCTGTAAAAATAAGCAGAACCACATTAAAACCACATTAAAAGGCTAAGCAGTGGACTACAATCAAATAGTGAACATGGGATTGCAAAGGAGCTTTCGTCTCATAGCGTTGGCCAGAACTGTTGTACCCAGGCAGGAGCCAAGGCCAGGTCCCCAAGGATGTGTGGGGCTTGAGGGCCACAGCTTGTACCATGGTGGGACCCTGGTGAGATGTGGCAGTCTGTAGCCACAGTGACCATCATCCTCCTCCAAAAATCATACTTGAGACAACAGGGGAAATATCCTTTTAATGAGTATCCTAAATGCATTAGACACTAAGCAGATGGTTTCCACACAAGACTTCCTAGTATCTGAAGTAATAAAAGGGACTGGTAGCTAAAAATCTTAATAGCAAAGCCCTGAAGATCTGCAGGACACAGTGATCCAAGAACAGACAAAGGATCTGGCAGGGTGTGTGCAGGTGATTTACACAGAGCAAAGGCTGGACCAGCAAAGTCTCTCTGAAAGCAGTAACCTTCAAGCCCAGGAATGAGCCTGCACTGATCTTACCCATTGGAACAAAACCCAAACTCATTTCCACTACAGAAATTCGTATGTTGGTCAATAATGTCACTAAGAAAGGGGGGTGGAGGCAGGGATCTTTGACTTTGGAAGTAATTTGAGGCCAGAGTCTAAAATGAGTAATACCTCTTCAGTCCCACACCCCACTTTCTCTAGAGAACCTATGGAAGAGCAGGCACTCTGCTTCTTGCCCAGACTCTGGGTCACCTGCCTGAGTGCTTAAAATGAAGCCACAGTGATTCCTGGGTGGACACACCAGGAGCTTCAGTCCAGAGCCATCCATCAGGTACATTTGACTCTCTGGATACCTGTTACCAGCATCTCTGTATCCACATCTCTTGCATCAGTGTGAGCAGCCCCTGTAATGAGAGTTGCCATGCAAAAGGGTCTACAAGAGCAGGACCCCCTCAGCCAGAGTGGTGGAGGAGCTGCACACTGATGCTGCACACACAAGCAGATTTCTGTAAGTGATGTCCAGCACAGGAGCAGGGTGTCCAGATTGCCCTGTTGGAATCCTCAGGTATCACTGTTACATCTGTCAGGACCCATCCAGATGAAGCAGTGTTGGTCCATCCAGCTCAGCTTTTGACTATCAACTTTGCAATTCACCTGGGCTCAAGCAACCAGCCCTGGCCTGAAACACTTATCCCACCATCAGAAGGAAAAGGAAATGGCCTGTCCTTGGGCAATATGACCCCTGCTGAGGGCATGGGCAGGAGGGGACTGCAGAGAGTGATGGAACTGAAACAGGGAGAAGATGGTGCCTCCATCCTGGTCCTCTGGCCAACAGTCCCCACCAGCAGCACAGTGACAGACCCTGTAGATGTTCATGGAGGGCCTATTTTTAATCACCTTTCCACTGGGTTTTTGCAACGCCCCATTCACACTTGCTCTGTGAAAAAGGATGTCAGAGCAGATTAACAGCTGGTTCCTGCCTGCTCCGACAGCTCTGACAATGTGTCCCTTCTTCCCAAGGTGACAGGAACATGCAGCTGCCTAATGGGTACAGAAGTGTCTATTCTTTCCCAGTGACATTTATTGTGAAATATCTGAGTGGGACTGAGAGACATGCAAGGCTTTCCCTGCCTTATCAGGCGACCCTGGTCAGTGTCCTGCTGTCAAGGACTAAAGTAATTTATGTCAGAGCTGCAAGTGTTTACTTATCTGCCCCAGCGCCCAGCTCGGCCAAAAGCAGCCAGACTGGCTCCAGTGGGGCTCACCAGCCTTTTCCTGCCGGTGGGAAAAGCTGGGTGCCGGCCCCGTCCCAGCCAGCTGGGGCAGGAGGGGCGAAGTGGGGCAATGAAAACCATCCTGTGGCTCCGGAGTGGGGGGATGGCAGTTGCAAAGATGGGAAAGGCAGAGCTCTGTTGGCAAGAAGTGACATACCAGAATGGAAGGGACTAAAGCAAAGCCCTGAGCAGCAGCACAGGGCACCTGCATGCATGGCACAGGCCAAGGCATGAATTTAGAGAAGGGTTTTCCAGATGGAGCAGAGCAGCATCCAGCTGAGGGAGACTGTGGCAGGTCCCTGCATGGTTACCCTGGGCATCACACCTGGGGGCTCACAGAACACTGGAGAAGGGGGGAGACCTGCCTGACAGCTTCATACCCTCCTGGTTTCTCCTCTTGTGGACCTCTGGGGTTTTATTGAGTGGAGGGTTTGTAAAGGCAGAGGGGCTCCAGGGAGAGAGAGCTGTTCAGGGCACAGGGACAGCCCAGTACTGGGGATTGCCAACTCCACAGCAGCTTGGCAAGAGCAGCTCAAACCCCCATGAGCCTTGCGGGTGCCTTTAAAGGACTTCTCCAGTGCTTCTGTCTTGTGTCATGACAGAAACCGGAGATTTTAGTGCATCTGGTCCTGAGACTGTGGAACTTTCCCTCAGATTCAGTTCCAAAACTCTCTAATTTTGCAAAGCAGTACAATTATCCCAGCAGTCCTCCCCCCACACCAGCCACCATCCGTCATCCCAAACAGAGGAACAACTTTCATCTTGTCTGGAATCACACACCCTTCGTGGCACAGGAGAGATGAGCAGGGCTCTGATAGCTCTGCTCCCGTGGGTGATTCCTTCCTGATGTATGTGCCCAGAGATAAATATTAGGCTGTGGTAGTTTCCTCTCCGAAGCTCACAAGCTCTTGTTGTCAGGCCGGGAAACCTTTAACCAGTTGGATGTCGTGAACAATAGATTAAAGGAGACAGACTATCTCTTGCTAAATGAGCTGTTATTCTAAATCAGCTTTTTCTTTTTTCCAATCCAAGGCACTCCTCAGAAAAAAAAATATTCCACTGACATTGTATTTCTCTTGACAAATATTTTTCTGAGCTGTCTCCTCTTCCCACCCATCAGGGCATGATCAAAGGGCTGGTCCTGCCCTGGGGAGGAGCTGCAAGTACTCAGAGTGGCTGTGGGGCCCTGATCCTGTCCTGCCACCCCATCCCTGCCCAGTGGCAGAGTCCTGAATGCTGAGAGACCTGATGTGTTCTCTGACATTGCAGCAATGCAAAATCCTCCAGAGGTGCCCTTTGAGGAGTGAGTTTGTGGCCACCACAGTGCCATTGGTCCTCTACCCCACTCCTGCAGGTGTGTCTTGGGGGAGCTGGTGGGGGAAGGAGGTTGCTCCCTTTGGGCCCCTTCCATGTCCCTGTGAGTCAGACCAGGCTCATTGCATGACTCATGTCCTAAGGCAGCTCCTCCACTCCAGGAATCCTGGTTTTGTGCCAGCGTGGGGACCTGCTCACCCCTCGAGTGGTGCTAGAGGGATGGCAGAACGAGGGAGGCTCCGCAAGGTGCCTTTCACCTGGGAGAAAAAAGTGCATCTGCAGCAGGCACAGCAGGAGTCTGACATGTGTTCAGCTCCTTGGGGTTTTTTTCCAAACACTGGGAGATTCCTGAAGTGCAGGCTGGTCCCATGCAGTGTGACCCCTGCTATATTTTGTTCAAAACCCAAAGCACAGCAGTCAATAACACACAGCCCCAGCACTCCTCGCCCCACACTCTGACAGAGGCTCATATGCAAAAGTACAAAAGCCTCGTTTAAAAAAAAAAAAATCAGATATTTATTATGCCTTTGATGTTCCATAAGAACAGTTGTGGCTTCTGCTTAGTCTCCAACATCCGATTGACAATTGTTTATTAGTTTTAAAATAGCTGAAATTCATGTCAAACATTCCGCATGTTAGAAAAATGTTTATGAAGTGTTATCATAGTTTATTGAACTGTGAATGTTTAGGAAACCAGCATAAAATATAATGGACCACACAAGGCTCTGAGCAGGCCAACAATGGTAGGCACATTTTATGTACCATGGGGAAGAGTGATGCCACCGTAACCACATGAAGAATCCTTGGGATCCTGTGACATCAAGAGACCAAGACAACAGGGTTTTGGTTTATTTTAAGGATGTTCCTCCTGAAAAGTTTATTAGAGAAATGCTCACAATTGCAATTTTTGCAAAACTGGGTTGATCCCACATTTTAAATCCCAGGAAAGAGGAATCTCTTTATGTGAGCCTTGAGGGTTTGCTGATGGACATTGAGTGCCCTGAGAGAGGTTTCAGATGCAGGGCATTAACATTCATGCATCACAAATAGTCACACTACAAAAGCATAATACATCTGCATTCATATTCATGGTGTCCAAGGCACTACAAATTCAGCTTTATATTTGGGATAAATATGCCTTTCTAACAAGATTGGATGGAATTTTGGTCCTTCTTTCTCCACATTTGCCATTTCCAGGCTGGGGTTGTTCTGGCAGCTGACCATGCAGCCAAACTCTCTTTGCATGGTCCTTTAAGTCTGTTCAGCTGGAGCAGGACAGGCAACATCCTCCAAACAGGAGACACCAAATGCAATCTCGGCAAGCATTGCCTATTCTTTTCAGACCCTTCTGCTCTGCTTTGCAGCAAATTATCTTCACATTTAAGGAATCAGAAGAGGTGCAGCTAAGCATCATAGAATCCTGGAGTGGTTTGAAAGGGACTGTAAAGATCATCTCATTCCACCCTCTGCCATGGGCAGGGACACCTTCCACCAGACCAGGTTGCTCAAAGTCCCACCCAACCTGGCCTTGAACACTTCCAGGACAACTGGAAGTTGGACAACCCATGCCAGTGTCTCACCACCCTCACAGTGAAGAATTTCTTCCTAATATCTACTCTAAACCTACTCTCTTTCAGTCTAGCTATCTAAAGACATGTAGTAAATCCTCAAATGATTGCAAGCCAGCTCAGGAGCATCCCAGTATCCTGATTTTGTTCAGGATCCCTGGATGTCAGTGAAATATTAAGTAGAACCATTCCTACAAGCAGTAGCCAAAACCAGCTGTTTGCTATTGATGGTTGTGCACGGGAACTCAAATTTTAGGAATTCCTCATTTTTGTGAGCTTTCCCTTGAAACCTACAGATTTAGCAGCAGGACAGGGGAAGGAAATGCCAGGTTATTCTTCCCAGTGGCTGACAGAGAAGTGGAACAATAGAAAGGGATATTTTAGTCGTTGGGTTAAAAATGTTTTTTTCCCCTGAGAAAAATGAACTCGTGGGTCTCTCTATTGTTCCTGAGCCCAGATGAACCCAGGAAGCAGAGATGCTCCAATGCTGTGAGCTTTTCCTAGGATATTTCTTAATTCCCAGAATCAAAAAGGAATGATCCACTCCCATATTAATTGATTTTGCCTCTAGCGTTTGAATTTTACTTCAAAACCTCATTTCTTTCATTGATTTTATATTTGACCACTGGCGCACAAGTGGATCTGGTTTAAGTAGCTTTGCTCTGGCTTTACAATCTGACATTATTTCATGCCTCTATTTCTGACCTCTTGGGCCTGATCCTGTTCCCATTTAATAAAAAATGCCACTGGTTCCATGGTTTCAGAATGGGTAGAGGGAAGGGTTAATATGCCAGGCTCTGCAGAGCAGGGTCACCACCCTCAGTCACTGCCAGCACCACCAAAGGTACCAGTGTTTTACTTCTGTTCCTGTCACCTTCATCTGAACATTTTTCTCCTCCAATCATAAAATTTCCACTTTTGATATTTTAAAATCTTACTTCTCATAAAACTCCAAAGTATGAAAATTTCTTTTAAAGAGATATACCATTAATGTATCTTTATGATGTGCAGCTGATGCTCACAGCATGGGCTATGACTTCTTTATGTTCCCTACTTGTCCTTGAGACATTTTATTTTGACACCATATCCTTACATTCTAAATTAAACCATATTTTTATTATCTGTTATATACCAGTAGACAGCAGTGCCTTAAAGCTGTTGTACAGCTCTTCATGTCCATCTCAGGGCACCTTCCCCTCTTCCTCTCCACTACCCCCATCCCTCCATCTCTCTGAAAAAGCATGGATTGAGTTATCCATGCTGACAGCAATTTACAGTGCCCATTAACAGTCATATAAATTCCAGTGGATCAAGGAAGCTTGGAGTATATTATATTCAGGCACAGCTAATAGCTCTGGGCTAATTGCCATCTCATGTTTCTGCTCTCGAGCCCCACTGTTTATATCTTCAGCACAAGCAAGCAGTAAAACAAGTTTCCAGGTTCCTGGAGTCACCAAAGGAGGGCTGGCTCCAGTAGCAGGCAGAGGGCTGGAGGTGGCAGTCATTTCCCATATTTAATGTGAGCTGTTCCTCCTGATCTTGCAGGAAATGAGGTCGCTCTGATAGAACTTCTGCAATAGTTGTATGGGAAACAAGAGCGTCAGCTTGGTGTTATTATGGTTCTTATCATGGCTGGAGGGAACAGTGGAGAGGCTGGAGGTTGTGCATGGAGCCACAGCTCTTACCTTGCCCTGTCCGTCACTTCCACATCAATCCACGGTCCTGGCAAGCACATCTGGCTCTCTGCAGGGAGAGGCTGCCACTCACTCCAGAAGAACCTCATTTATACAAGCCTTCCCACTAAATGTGGAGCCAAAGACAGTGCTAAGGGTGCTGACTGGCCGCCTCAGGCAGACACAAACACACACACATCAAAATCGGGGCATCTCACTCTGTTGGGGGAAAGAGGAAATGTGTGTGCTGTCTTCCAGGTCTCCCATACCCAAAGAGGAGCTTCCCTTCAGTGCAAACCCTGGGGTGGTCAGCAGTGCTGGCCCCCAACCCTGTGCTGATGGGCTGCAGGGACCCTGCAGGGGCTGCACCCCAGTCTTTGCAGCTCTTCCCTCTTACACACCGTGTTTTCATGTCTCTCTGATCACTTTTCAGCACGAAGAGTGGATCAAACCTATTAATATCAGGTAGGAGTTTCACCCTCACACCCCAAACACCCTCTCCCGAGCAGCTCCTCTCCTTCCCAGAATTTGCTGTCATCCCCAGCTATTTGCTGACTCACTTGGTTCAGTGATTTTCATCCTCCTCATCACTCCCAAAACATTTGCTCTGACTATTTGTAGAGCCGACCCAACCCTCTTTCAATATTTTCCTCTTTTTCCTCTCTCTTTTTTTTAATTTTAAGAAAAATATGGTTTTCTGCTACATTTTTTCCCCCAGAAATTATCAGCAGGGCTGAAATTTTCTTCATATGAAATATTCGTATTGACTGAGAGCTGGGAATCTGGGAGGTGAATATGTTGGACTGTGAAAGATTTGCAAAGTTTTACCATCATGGCAGTCCCTTCTGGGCCACTGCTGAGGGACAACAAGGCTGAAGCTCTTTGGCCAAACTCTTTGCACTGCTTTCCACTAGTTCTGTTAAAACATGCATTGATTTTACCCTTAAATCTGCCAGAAATTAAAGTAGAGGAGAGGCTACATGGGACCTGTTTGTACATTGGTTTGCACTGAATGATACTCAGCCACAGCGAAGCGACTTCTGTACATCTACTTTTCCTTTCTTTACTACTATTTTATTATTTTGACTATTGGACTGACTAATGCAATATTCTAATATTATTTTGAATGTGCAGATTCACACTTTTCCACAAACAATCCAGTTCCACTGAAGTTCAAACGAGGGTTTTCTCAGCCCCTTTTCTCAGCCATATCCTGCATCCCCATCCCAAACTTCAGCTCTTAAGAAAACCAAAAACCCTGATGGAGGAAACAGGCCATTTCCTCTTTTTTTCTGAATTTGTTTTTTCAGGTTGGACTCTTGGGCTCTTTGGAGAGGTCCAGTGAGAGGGACTCAGGTAGGCAGCCAGGCAGGAGGGTGGCTTGGCTGTTGTTGGGAGACGAGCCATGGTGGGGAGGAAGCAGACAGGGGGCCATATGGGACACATCTGTCCCCAGGTACTGGAAGGGGAGAAGCAGCAAAGCCATGGACACCAAATGAATTCAGGTTTTCACTTCTGTGATTTTGCAGTAAACCCAAGATCAGTAAATTGATTTTCGTAGTAATAAAAACTGAACACTCATAACCCCCAAAGCGATAAAAATTTTACTGGTGTTTAGAATTTATATTTTATTTCTAGGCTTTTCCTTGGATATGCCCTGAGGGGGAGGATTTTATGTGCAGCTCTATAAATGAACTGAGTGCAAATATTTTTATTTTCTGCTAAGCATCAAAATTTTGATGCATTCTCATGAGGCTAAATGCACTTCTTAAAAGTACAGTGAGCCAGCAGAGCAACTTGGCTGGGGTTTTTTTTATGAAGAAAAAGCATTATCAATAAAAAATCTGGGCACCAGGCACTGGGCAAAACAGATGGGACACAATAAGTACCAATCTCTGATTTTGACCCTCTCATTTCTTGATGTTCAGTTAGAATAAATCAGATTTTTTCTGGGTTTATGAGTCTCTGGAATTTCTACTCTGAGATATAGAAGAAGATATTTAAGTGCCTCAAGAAGAATCATTCATTTCCCTCTGGTTCTTGGTTCAGTGTTTCCTTGTCTAGGTCTCAGGGTCAGGTCTTCTGCTGCTGTACAATAGCAAGGCTTGGTGGGTTGGACTGGTGCTGAGCTGATTTCCACCCATGAGAAGCTGGTCTACCTTCTTAATTGTAATTATTAATTTCTAGGAGAGAGCAGAGAGGACACACAATGCTCACGTGGAGCCTTGGGATGTCCCAGGGTGTTGAAGCTCAAAATAACAGCTCAGTGATGGATGAAGAAGCTATTGCAGGTGCATTTTAGAGATTTCTGAGACATCTGAGCTATAACTCTTCTCTCTTTACAGTCTCAGGAGGCCAGAATTCATGTCAAAAAAAGTACACCGGGCTTTTTATGCAAAGGGATAAAAGAAGCAATTCATATAAATGATATTAATGCTTTCTAAAACATCCTGGAAATATTCCTTCTGTAAAATACATATGACAAATATTGATGACACCTCATAAGGTGACGCAGATGATTCAGCACTTGGCTGCACATGAGTAATGTGGCCATCCCTCTCCCTATAGCCACTTTATGCCATGTAATGCTGTTCAGAAGGAGATGTACAGTGTTTTCTACATATATAATTGAAGGCTGAGGGATCCAGATGCCAGATTTCATCAAGCTCTCTTAACCATTGCAATGTCTCAGAAAATTTGGGGTGGCAGCAGCAGTGTTAATGCATTGCTGTGCCCAGTGGATGGGCTGCCAGGGCAAGTGCCTCTGTTCTGGCTTTGCCCCCTCAAACATGCCCATTTACACCTCTTTTTATTTCCATTTAAGACTAAGAGCCACTTCTATCCTACACCAGCACAACGAGGGGAGAATGGGAGATGGAGAAACTTCCTTCTGCTTGACACCAGCTCCTAAATTGCCTTCTCATCAATGCACCCCTACAATGAGCCACGCTTAATGAATCAAAATGTTAATTAACACACACATAAATTCAGCAGTCCTGGATGCATGAAGGCTGGGCCTCTCTGCTACTCTGAATTCCTCCCCCTCATCATCATCACGTCTTCTGGCTTTCTCCTTCATTAGTTTTTATTTGATGATTTAATACCACTGTTAGCCAAAAAATTATCAGTGCTAGCGTGCATGCACAGCAAGTCAGCGCTGTAAAACATGAGGCAATTCATGCTGCAAAGATGTCACCCAGCTAAACAAATCTGTCCCTCATTTCCACTGAGAACTCAATGGGCACAGAGATCTGAAAACCTGGGCCATACCCATGGACAGCACTTGAGTCTTGTAGGAAGAAAAGCATGTAACAGTCAGGTAAAATGAAAGAAAAAAGTTGCTTCTTTGCAATAAAACTGGGTATCTTGAAAGAAGAGGAACAAATAAAATAAGGAGGTATTTTAATGTGGTAATTCAATTTTCCTTTGCATAAACATGATGGACTGCCCTGGTAGAAACCAGTCACAGCCATGGACTGAGCTGCTCCAGGCTGAAGACAAAGCCCCAGGTTGACATGTACCTTCCAAGGTGCCTTTTCCTGCCCATCAGCATTCACTCAACATGCTCATATCAATTTGAATTTTGGGGACCCAGCATCAGTCACCATGGGGAGAAGAGTTTGACAGCAGACCCTCTGGGTGGGCTCAGAGTAGTTGCTTTTCTTTGGTAATTAAGAAAGATTACACAAATGACTAAGCCTTTATTTACCATTAATGACTTGAGTTTACCAAGCTGTGGCACTGACCTGTCAGCCCCACAAGCTGAGGACTCATCCTGAGCACCAGGATCAAGAGCAGCCCTTAGGCAAGAGCAAAATTGGGCTTCAAAAGTGACTTTTGGAGAAGGATGGGAGCTGCTGAAGGTGCTGCTGCAGCCATTGCCTTTTCTGGGATTGCCCTGGGATGCTGAGCAGAAGGGAATATGTTAAATGTCCCAGGCACTGACAGCTAAACATACACACAGCCTAGATAGCTTGTGCACTAGATAAAGAAGAGAAAACATCTCCTTGAGAGAAAACACAGGATTTCTCCCTCTGCCATCCTTCATCTGTGTTGACTCCTGATTTCTATCTCCAGCCCACCGGGTGGGTGGCTCCCAGCTGCCATCCCTCGGCCACGAGGCTTCCAGAGACACTTTCTGCAGGGCTGAGCAGCCTTCCCTGCAAATCACATCATCATTGAGGTTCCCTTCAGACTTAGTGGGTTTTACAGGGGAAACCTGTGGTCTTTGCTGGGGTTGTTGGGTCCTGATGGTGGTTCCAGCAGGACAAGGTTCCAGTGATGTGTCACACCCTGGACCACTCCTCAACCTCCCCTTTCTCTAAACACCTTTCTGCACTATGTAGTGCAAAAAAATTGCAAATTCCTTTCCTTTGGCTTAGAGTAAGTGAAGTGATTCTGGATCAAAACCAAATATTCAAACTCTTGCTTTCTGAAATCCAAAGAAATCCAGAGGGTTTTGTTTTGGGAGAAAGAAGAGAATGGAAAAGTGGTCTGCACAGGTTAGACACAGAGAGAGGTGCATGTGGGGGTTGAAAGAAGAAAACACCTGAAAAATAATGTTAACTATTTAAGACTAAGGGCACTGAGTGATATGCTAGGAATCTTTTGTCCATCAGGCAAGAGTTTGGATCAATTTGTTCTGCATTTGCACCACCATCGATTTCCACTCCTGGATTATTAGTTCTGTCAGGGACCTGCCCGTGAGTGAGGGCTGCAAGTTCTGCTGGAAAACTTCTGGCCTCATCTCCACTCTTCACATAGGAAAAAAACCTGAGAGGCTGTGTAGCCCCTCAGAGACAAGTTCCTGTACTTGGCTCATATTTGCCACCACTCACTGGTGACCCCACACTGAGCTTCAAGGAAGCTGCTGAGCCCAAGTCAAGGATGGATTGGGTGAATAGGCACAAAATCTTCCACTAATGGCCAAATCCTGCTGCCAGCCCCGACAGCTGGAGGGCTGCACGTGTGCCAGCATGGACAGACTCACTTCCTAAAATAGCTTCTTGGGATTGATGCTCACAGGGCTCAACATTTTCAAAGGTGTTGGTGAGATGCTGGCTACGCTGCTCTGCATTGGCCCGATGAACAGTGTGCCGTCTTCCCCAATAAACATCACAGGGACCAAACAAGCTGCAGGGAAATTAATTGGAAAACTATATTAGTCTCTCCCCTCCCAGATTCACAACCCCATGTACCCATGGTAATGTCACCAGCTGCCTGCAGTGACAGCAGAGCAGACCTCTCTCACGGAAAAGCGGAGATTTCAGGGATTTCCTTCCCTCCTGCCCCAGGCAAGGCAAAGTCTCTCTGGATGTGTGTTAGTGTGAGTCATTTTCATTCGACCACAGTGTTGTGAAGGATTTAAATTCAGGCTTTTGCATGAACTGCTTTAGTCCTGCCTTTTGGATTTTCTTTATTTCTTTAATTCAAACAAAAAAACCTAGAAAATGGGATATTTGTACCCCCCAGCTCAGCAGTTCTTGGATGTTAGAAATCTCTCCTGTAATTTTTATAATGTTGAAATATCATAGAATCACAGACTGGTTTGGGTTGGAAGGACCTTAAAGCTCATCTCCTTCCACCCCCTGCCTCGGGCAGGGACACCTTCCACTATCCCAGGTTGCTCCAAGCCCCATCCAACCAGGCCTTGAACTCTTCCAGGAATGTACAGTTTCTCTGGGCAGCCTGTTCCAGTGTCTAACCATGCTCACAGTGAAGAATTTCTTCCTAATACTTAATCTAGATCTACCTGAATGTCTAATTATGTCCACTGCAGTCTACCCTTTGAGACAGGGAGATATCACAGTCCTGATCCATCAACAGCAGAGGAAAAAGGGATAAACCCTTTCCAAACTAGTGGGATCAGCATCACCAATTAAGTGAAAATTGCCTTTAGTTATTTCTCTACAACCTTGTTTTTATAGTTAATGTTCAGGAGTGGGGTGAAGCTGCAGGAGCAGAGTCTCTGCATCAAACCAGAGCCTGCACAGCCACCACGCTCCTGCTGGGATTTATACCCACACCCAGGTCCTGTCAGAGCAGCAAAGTGGCCGGCACACAGAGATGGGGGAAAAAGATTATTGAGGAAGGAAAGGGCTCTACTACACCCAGATATAGATTAATAAGTGAACCATTCATCTGATAGAGACACAAGGGAAGTTTGCAGGTATTGAGCCCCACTACAGTTCAGTAACACCACTTGGCTTTATCTCTTGCCTGAGTAACACAAACATTTATGGAATTACATTTTAAAGCTTTTAAAGGTGTACTTAAAACGTGTTTTCTCTGAAGTGTTATCTTTGCAAGCTCTCATATGCTGATAAAACCTGTGTTTAGCTGCCTCATAAGGAGTGCTCGGAAACTGCCAGTTTGAAGATATTTCACTGTCTTTGGCCAGGGCCAGGGACAGGGCAGCCTCTGGCAGCTGCTGGCATCTGCCACAGCCCTTTCCCAGCAGAGACATCTTGTTTGCAGGAAAGCAGGGGGTGGGAGGTCTGTTGTGGTGGGACCACTGTGATCCTTGGATATGGGTGAGACCCTCAGAGACTGAGCAGCTCTTCCAGGGCTGTGAAGATTCAACACCATGAAAGAAGAGCCCTGGGTTTTTGCAGACATCGCTGCCTGTGAGTTTCACTTCCCTCCCTGGGAACCTTCAGGAGAAGGGAAACAGCGTGGCGAAACAAATGACTTCATTCCAGGCTGGTTCCAGTTAGCATCCCCATCCCTCCTCCCAGCCCTGCCCAGAGATGAAGACATTGTTCAACAGCTCATCACTCACCGGCAGGCTCCGCGCAGGCAGCCAAGGCACATACCCCAAGCCTCATCCCGCAGGCAGAAGACTTGACCCAAAGCTCCTTGACATCCATGGAAAGGCTCCAGTGGATTTCTATGGGTCTTGGATCTCAGCAAATGTTGGCAAACTCCGCCGAGGCTAATGGGAACGTTGCTGGCAGCACAGACGGACGGGTCAAGCAAAGGGAGAAAATTAATTTATCAACCAAGAGGATTTGTCTTCCCTTGAAGTTTCCAAGGAGTTTCTTAACAGGATACTCATTAACATACCTTTGAGGGAGGAGAGACGCCTCTCTACACTCTGGATTGGCAGTGGCCATATGGCAAATAGCTCAAGGGTGTGGAAATATCTTTCCCATTCCCTTTGCCCCTTTTCTGGTCCTCCTCAGCAACATGTAGGCTCTCTTGCTCCTGACCTCCACCCTTGACTGGAGCTGAAATCTTGGTGCTGGATCCTGGCCACGCTTGCTCCAGCCCTGCTCAACCGCCTTTATGGAGCTGCTTTCATTCATTTTCTTCTCCCCAAACATATCCCCCCACCTCCAAAATCACCAGGCACAACTTGTCTGAACCTATGCCGAACCTGATAAGCCTTTGGCAACCGCAAAAATAAATTGCTTTAATAAAAATGAAAACCATTTTGAGGGTGGGGAGCGTGGAGGGAAGGGAAGCAAAAGCAAATGTAAAAGTAATGTGCAGGCAAGGGCCCATGTGATCACCTGGCAGGAAGAGACATTCGCAAATCAAGGCATAAATCACAGAGCTGGGAGCAGCCGGACCAGCGTGGGGGCACGCAGTGAAGCCCTTCACCTCCAGATTTTATGTGCATGCCCATTTCTGCAAAGAGCATGGAGGGGGTGTTGCTTTTACCGAGTGATGGAGAGGAATGTGCTAAAATACTTCCCAAAAGGAATTGCACGCTGGGCCGGGTTCCTGGGGAGGAGCTGGCAGTGCGTGGCTGCAGCGGTTTGGCTGGGGTGGGTGTGCCTGGAGTCCTCTGCACAGATGTGGGAGAGAGGGAGGCTTTGCAGGAGCCATCCCCCAGCCACCCTTGTGTGCCAGGTGCCCTTGCTCTGTACCATCTGACATCAAGGCAAGGGGGTGAGATGGGCAAGGGGACCCTGCAAAAACCAGGAGGGTTGTGAATTGGACGCAGCCCTTGGCACACTGAGGGAGAATTTGGCCCAAATCCACCACTGTTCCCCAAGGAGTTTTCACACTTGGAGGCAGATTTCGCAGAGGTCCTTGTAAATACATTGGATGATGTTGTCTTTATTTGTGCTCAGGAGGAAGGGACATAAATCCTGGTCTAGCACAGCTCAAGCTGTGCACTGCACAACTGCAGATGTCACGCTCTGAGTGTCACACCAGGGAGGCATCTGAGAGCAGTGAGGGTGTTTTGCAGCCTAACTTGGTGGACAGCTACTGTTTATTGCCTGAAAGTTGATCAGCCACTACTGCAAACCAAAGAATTAGGTTTTCTATGGTTTTTTTTTCCTAAAAAAATATTATATAATCAGAGACTGATGAGAAACCAATGATGGATTAGTGGCACTGGATGCTTCACAGCTGGTTTGACATTCACTTTTTCCACTTTAAGTGGGCTCAGGCAAGCCACCTCTTTGTGACTTTTACTGTGGTGTGATCACTTTGCTGATGGTCTTCCATCATGGGAAATAAGGGATGGAAACAGAGAATAAAAACAACTTTGGCACATTCTGGGTTTGTATGTTGGGTACTCAGGTGCTGCCACGCTGGAGATAACACATCAAGGAGAGCCAAGGAGACTTATGAAGCATCTTTCTTTCCAAGGGTCTGGGCCAGAAATAAGGTTCAAAATAAGTTTTCTTGTCTTTAAAACTGAGATATTATTGATTAATTAATTACAGAGGAATAAATGACATAGTTGTGTGTTAAGGATAAACCATTTAAAGCCCAAGAGCTGTCAACCTTCCCCAGCTCTCAGGAGCAGGAGCCTTTCCAATGAAAAGCTTTGCTAATGAAGCAGTTGTGAAAAATATTTACTGCCAGAGTTTCTTCGATTGACATTTGCATCTTCTATAATTTGCCAAACTGTGCAATTGGAGCCATTTTCATGGGACTGTAATTTATGGGCAGGGTTTTCCCTTCACTTCTCAGTGTCTGTGTAAAAAAACATCGAAGGCATCTTTTGCTCTGAAATTCACACTTAATTTTTTATTTCTTTTTGGCCAGGGGAGGAGGGAGGAGCAAGGGAAAATGGATATTTGAGGAGGGAGAGCAGAGAGGGAGCAGTAAGAGATAGGAAGGACTGTTAAGTGCAGAATTTCTCAAACTATGGGTCATGACCGCTTAAAAGAGAGCCAAAACATGTCAGAGGACAGCAGGGTCCTCCTTGGCTTAGCTGGGTGGAAACCAGCTGAAAATGGACCTGTATCTCTTCTCCCTATAGGGAAAAAAAGAAAAAAAAAAGAGAAAATTTTGGGCAAGATCAGCATCCTGGTACAGCTTGGATGGGAATACAAGTTCACAAGTTGGAAGAGGGGCTGCCTGCCTCTGCTCCATCCCTGGGCAATGGAAGTTGGCTGTGAACACTTCATATCTGTTTTCATGTCAGTGAAGAAATGGTTAAAAAAAACACTCTAATTGCATTAATCTTGCAGAAGGAGGGGAAGGCGAAGGTGGGGTGGGGGGAGAGAACCCCAGCAGTGCAGCCTGTTTGTGTTTCCCCAGCCTGGGCTGAGCCTTTGCTGACTGAGGGGTGGCATGAAGAAGGATGAGGCAGTAAGAGGACATTTTCATAAAGCTTAAGAAATATTCATTTCAACAGGCTGATTCGCTGAGAGAGAGGGGGATAACTTCTGGCACAGCCCACCCACTCCTCACCATCCTCAGCATAGAGCCAGGCACCCTGAGCTCTGCAAGCCACGCCATCCACAGAGCCAGACTGTTTTTTTGGAGTATAAAATATTTAAACCTTGGGCTATTGGGAAAATGTGAGCAACAGCAATAGGAACAGGTGAATTTAGGTGGGATCACAAAAACTTACAACGTGTTTCCTGACTAGACAAGTCATGCCAAAGCCTGACATTGACAGCTACCTTCAAATCGTCTTTTTGCACTTCATTGAGAACAGCTGTCACCCACTTTTCTGATGTCTTTGTACTCTCCTGCACGTTTCCAGCACCTTGGAAGGCAAGAGCTGCACACCCAGAGTGTTTGCAGCCCAGATGGTGCAGGTTCGAGAAGGCAAAGGAAAACTGAGCCAGAGTGGAAAGGACTCATCTGCTTCTCCTTCCAGTCGAGAGAAAACACTCACTCTGGCTGCTCTTCTCCCCACCTGATCTGGTATTGTATCTTCTAGTAATGTAAATTTAAGGTATGTTTTTCCATGAAGATGTCTGAGATCTGAGAGTTTCCTCCAGGGTTAAGGCAGCTCCCTCACCTGCACCCTGTGCCACCCAGTGCCACCTCACACAAATCCAGTGTGAAGTGGTGCCACCACAGCACAAAAAAGCAGGATGCCTTCCTCATTTTATTTAAATGCTTATAGCATCATAAAGCTGGTTTTGTTTAGCCTCTCCTTATCCCACTTTTACAGACCCTTTCCACCCTTCCAGGGTGAGAAAAGCAACCAGCAACCTCCTTGTCCTTGTCCTGCAGGTGATGATGCTCCATCTGTCAGGTCCGGCGGGCAGCACTTCCCAGTGTGATGGGACCCCTCCAAGGTTGCGGGCTCCCAAATCCTGACCCAGGCGATGTCCCGGGGCTGTGTCCCGCTCAGGCAGCTGCAGGCAATGGACGTGTTTCAAAGCCAGAGAGCAGCCTCTGGTGGAAGCTGCCTGCTATGTGTGTGCTGCCTTCTCAGTGTGTGCTGTGTGCTCTGTGTGCTGCCCTGCCACAGCTCGGCAGTGCTGGCAGGATGGGGCGCCTTATCCAGGCAATATTTCATTCTCTCATTGCAGCACCCGCCTGGCAACACTGATTTACTTCCCCTTTATATTTTGCCTTTGTTTCTGGGTGTCTGCTGCAAAGCAGTGTCCCGCTGAAATGAGCCCAGTGATGCTGCTCCCATCTGCTTATCCTTGCGACAGGAGCTCTGAGCATCAGTTGGTGGGTTTGCTCTGATGGGGATTGATGAAAAGCTCAAGAGGATCAGGCTCTGAAGTGCCCTCAGGCTGATACGTGATGAGTGACAGGACAAGGGGGAATGGCTTCAAACTGACAGAGGGCAGGGTTAGATTAGATATTAGGAAGAAATTTTTCACTATGAGAGTGGGGAGGCACTGGCACATGTTGCCCAGAGAACCCGTTTGCCTGATCTCTCACATCTGTAAATTATGCTACTGATGTAGGGATGTTTTTGTCAGCACCCTAATGCTCTTTAACAGCCCTGAGCATCCTCACCTGGAGGCTCCACCCACATCCATGGCCCAGGAGCCCATTTTAGCCCAGCAGGAGGCTACCAACCCCAGTTCTAGTGATGCTGCTGGATGCTGGTTTCCAGCTCTGGCCATGCCACCATGAAATCACCTTGTTGTGTGGGCTCTCGCATGAACCTGCAGGTGATCTCTAGCTCTGCTCTGCTCTGCTCCATGCTCAGGTACTGCAGCCCAGCCCATGGGGAGCATCTCTGCTGGATGTCTTTAGTCTCCTGTGGTGACCAAATAATGTCCTTTCATGAAACAGGGGATTTTTTCCCATTCTATTTATCTTGTAGAGTGGAGGATAAGCTGTGTCCATAATAGATGTTATTTTTGGTGACTGGCTTTCCCTGAAATCGTAACTCTCTCTTATCCTTTGCTTTTGGGTGGGTGTCAGTATAAATCAACTCTAGAGATGGATTTTCCCACCATAACAGTTCCCCTATTACATATATTGAACTGGTGCTTTCAGACCAATTAACTTGTTCTTTTCTCATGTGTAATCAGGCCCTCTGGTACAAAAGGGTGATGAGAAAACTATGAGGCTTGCTTTCTCTGTTAGCAGGAGAGTGGGGTTAATTCCTCTCTCTTGGTCCTCTTTAGATAGAGCTCAAAGCTATAGGGAGAAAACAGCTTTGGGAATAGTGGCTGCCTGGACCCTGTGCCATGGCAGAGGATGGAGATGGCTCCCACAGAGCAGCAGCTGCCCACCTCAGGTCTCAGACCTGCAGCTGAATTGCTTGACTTGGGAGTGCAGGGCTCTCTCTGCAATTCTGGTTGTGTCCCTTCCATCCAACAACTAGGCTGAAACCCACTGAAGGTCCTTCCTGTCTTGCACAGTAAAGGTGTTCTGTCATCTCACTGCCTTTCCAATTGCAGTCATCTGTCTCAGTCTTCATCAAATACCTCCATATTGCATCAGTGAGTTTGTACTTCTTTCCTTATTTTTATTTTTTTTTTTTAATTCTCGATAAAGGGCTTGAAATTACTTTTTAATTTTTATTTAAGTTCCCAGTTGTAAAGAAACTGATGTACTGTCCAGATCTTCTGGCTTTTCAGCCTGAAGGCAGAGCAGTCTTTGGTTTCTTTGAGCAGTCTGTGTGATCACCATCAGACACCTGTGAGACAAGGTGGAGGTTATAGGGAGATGCTTCCCAGAGATGTCCATCCTTGCTCCTGCACCAGAACAATACTTCCAGACAGCTGCTCCTGCCTCGAGCCACTTTGTTCCCACAAGCAGCCACTACCATTAATCCCACCTTTTGGTGTTTGCCTTCCCAATGCCCTGGGGGTGATGCAGCAGATAAAGCAGTTGCTGAACTCTCAGAGGCAATCATGGGATGGTGTTGGTGCCCCCATGGCTCGTGCCATGTGTCTCACCATCACTGCTTGGAGGTCTGGCTGCTGCAGGTGATCTCCCCAAGCTCCACATCTCCCTGTTACCCCACTGCCCCTCCCATGATGTTGCCAGGCTGGTCTGAGCAAGGCCCTTTCTTCCATGTGGTTTCCCTTAGCTCCACCATCACAAATATCAGCCTGAGGTACCAGACCATATCAAGCAATCAATCTCTAATTGTTGTATGCATCAGTAAAACAAAAAGCCCAAAAAGAAAGAGAAAGGGAATACAGAGGCCAAGAGCTTCCCTCTGCCCATCACAGGTGGCTCGTGATATGCCTTGGATGGAAAACACCCCCCTTAGCCCTTTATTCTGTCCCTCTTGCAGAGGAATGAGTCAGGAATTTCATGCACGTAGAGCAATCACTAAACAGTCCCTACAAGTCTGCCCAGGACCACGGCTTCCCGAGCAGCTGCTTGTTTACCTGCCACCCATTTCCATAGCATGGGTGTGCAGCTGCATTCCTGGGAGCCCCAGCTGCTCCCACCTGCCCGGCCTGTCCGTGCACGGGGAGCAAAGCTCGAAGCCACTGTTTGGCAGCAGAGCTGTACGTGGACAATGTGGTTGCTCCGGGGAAACACTGCCAAGGATGCTCAGTGCTCCACTGGGACAACTGAGGAGCCGTACCAGCAGCTGGGGGGCAAGGCAGCATGGTGGTGTCGTTGCTGGTGGATGGATGGGACTCTACACCATCTGAGAGTCTGAACTGTTGGTTGGGCACTGAGCTCTGGGGATGTGCAGTGCAGGATGGCTTAGAGGAAGAGAAGCTCAGCCTCAGTGCTCAAATCCCCTTCCACAGGAGCTCTCCCTATCCACTGGCTCTGGGAATATCACAGGTAAACCACCCTCCCCAGCTTACGTGTCCTGTTAAGCAACAGGGACGCGTCCCTCCCGAGCATGGAGCTGCACTCGGAGGTGGCTGTGCCAGCACAGCAGGCCCCGTGCTCACCAGGCAGCTTTTAGCCGAGCAGGATGTGCTGTCTGGGTCCCAGATATGTAGGCAACAACTTCTTGCTTTTTATCAGTGCCGTGCTGATGGGGAGCAAGTGCATCCTTTGCTTTCACAGCCCCTGGGTGCTGCTGCTGTCTGTAGCAATGCGGGGGAAGGCTGTTCCTGCCCAGCCTGGGCAGGGAAATCCATGCCAGCATTTTCCTCAGGAGATGCTGAAGTAGTTGCACTTCAAAGGCTCAGGAAGTGTCCATTTTGCCTTCAGCTCCTCCAGCCCACAGTTTGGGTGGAAGCTGCTTGTGTCAGCAGCTGGAGCTGGGAGGCAACCTGGGCTAAGCCAGGGCTGCTGGCCAGGATCAGCACCCAGCCTTTCCTCACTGGTCCCCAAAGCATCCCCAGACATTGCAAAGTGTCCCCCAAAGACAGTCCAGGACCACGGGCTTTCATCCTGCACTTAGAAACAGCCATTTGTGTCAATTTGGGCACATCCCCTCTCCCAAGGGCTTGGGTTGGGGTCTGTTGTGTGCTCTGGGCTGTCCCACTCTAGTTTAGTTGGACACTGTTGCTGTCACATTCTATTTTTCTTTTCCTCTTCCTCTCAGAAAATGCCAAGTTATATTAAAAAAAAATCTTAATGGTGGATGAATTATTTAAAAGGGTCTGTTTGCTAATGTGATTGACTTCAACCAACAGCACAGGTTGAGCTGTAATTATGGGAAAACAATCAAATCTCTATCTGGGTTCTCACCATACTGGTCTTGCCGCTTTTTGTATTATAGCAGAACCTGTTGGGCAACTTTAGTTAAGCTGAGCCTCCTTTCTGCTGCTGGGGCAAAGAAACGCAAACCAGTAGAGCCAGTCAGACTGCAAAGAAAAATTATGGCTTATTGTCTGTGCAAGTTCACCCACACTGCTCACTCCTGTCTCCTGTGTCCCAGATGACCGTCTCCTGATCGCGACCTAACTGGGTTCGAGGAGTGGAGGAAGGCACAGACACGGTCCCCCAACGTGAGTACTGTGCTTGCACTGATTTTTATCTGCCCCCTGGCATCCTGGGCAGTGTTACGTAGCTGGTGTGAGCCACACACAGAGAATTGCCCAAAATTAGCCCAGCAGAGCGCCGGGAGAGCTGTAACTTGGTGCTGGCAGGTGGAGCCGGGTCCAGCTCCCATCTGATGATCAGAGGCTGTCGTGCCACAGGTTTGCTTGCTTTTCTGTATCCTCTCAGGGCTCGAGGAGGAAATTTGGGGTTCTCTAGCAGCTGGGGAGTCGATGTTTTGTGACAAAGTGGTGGCTCTGCCTCTGTAGAGGTGCGGGATCGGTGGGGAGCAGAGCTGAGCCCACCTGGGCTGTGCGGCCACTGCCCAGACGGGACCCCGGGGCTCTCCCTTCCTCTTAACAAAAACTTTTCCTCTGGCGTTTTCCACCTGAGTGTGAAAGGTAATGAGATACCCCTGCAATCCAAAATGCAGAGAAATGGCATCCAGCTCTGGCTGAGGTGGAGTGAAATAGCCGCGGAGGGTCAGAGCAATTTGTGGGTGTGAGGGTTTATGTGAGTACCGGGGAATCTGGTCGCGTTTGCATTTAGCGAGCGGGGACCATCAAAGCCTTCCCTGAGCAAACACCCAGGCTGTGTGACAGCCGTGCTGTGAGCAGAGCCAAAGCCCTCTGGGGTGCCCTGTGGGAGCGTGTGGGCTGGCAGAGGTGCCTGTCCTGGGTGGGCAGCACCCAGGTGGGCTCACCTGGGTTGGGCACTGGAGGGGCATCACCCCCTTTCACACCTGATCCACCTTCCATGCAGCTTCTCAGGGAGCACTGGATTGCACCAAACCATGCGTGTGCTCAGCAGTAAATAACTTTCAATGAGGTTGTGGGACTTCCTTCCCACCCCATTTCACGCTCTGAATTGACCACATCTCTCTTGCCAAGGCTAAGAACAAATTTGCTCCGTTTTTCGTCAGTGGCAGCTTGGAGCTGGGCTGTGGTGACCCCTGTTATCTGAGCGAGGTGGCCTTCTGTCCCCCGCCTCCATCCCTGTTGTGTTCCTCATGGGTCATCCTGACAGTGCCCTCCTGGGTTGTCCAGATATGTTCCTTCAGGCAGTGCAAATGTTCAGCAAGGCTAGAGCTCTCTGGGGCTCCCAGCAGCCCCAGGCACAAAGTGTAATGCTACTGAGGGTTGCTGTCCCTCTTCCCTACTTTCAGTCCTGGAGGAAGGAAGTGATGGTGGGATTGCTGCAGGGAAGAAGCTGTGTCCACACACACTGCTTCACTGCATGGGCATTTGTTGCTGCGGGTTGAATTGTCCCCATTGCCTGTTCCTTGTTCCTTCTGCTGGAACAGTCCTACAGTGGGGAATATCCTGAGAGCTCTTACAGGGGAGATGACCACAGATCCTCCCATGGCTGCAGTGGAGGATGCAGGTTACTGATGCACAGTATTGATTCAAAACCACCTCAGCAGCAAAGTGTCCCCAGCACCAATGTGTCACCAGGCATTTGGGACAGAGATGCCTCAGTCCATAAAAATGCCCAACTGTGGCTGTCCCATCTGTTGGGTGACACAATGTGGGGCTGAGCTGGAAAGAGAGGACCCATCCTTGGTGCTGCAGCAGGGCTAAACACCCAGGATGGTTTTGCAGCACTGACTCTTCCTAGCACATCAACCCTTTGTTGAGCAGTGCTGAAGAGAAAAGCTAATTCAGTCACTTTCTCACCTGTGCCATATCCAGGGGAAAGAAATAAGTTCTTTTCATTTACATGGCCATTAGTTTGACTCAGGGTGCCCATGCACCCTCTGGCACAGAAGGAGCAGGGGTTGCCAGTTTATAAAGCATTATTGGAGTGGAAATTCATACCCCCCCCCCACCCCACACAGGACCAGAAATTATGAATTCCCCATGCCAGGAGCACTAAGGGCTCTAAGGTATGTGTGGGTCTTCTGCCACAGAGAAGACAGTGAGACTGAGATGCTCTCCAGCTGCCATGTGCAGTGTAACTGGACTGCAAGCAAACTGTGGGGTGATACCACCCTCTATTAGAGATTCCCAGGGTATTTACCTCCCACTTTCCCCAGCCAGGGGCTCTGGGGCTGGGGGAGGCAGTGGAAGTGTGTTGGCTGGGCTGGTGGAGGTGGTGACCACGTGTCTCTGCTCCCAATGGGGCCTTGAGCTATTCCCTGAGCCTCACCACTTCTCAATTAAAACACCGAAAAATGTGATAATGCTTCATTACCCATTTCCCAAAGCATTTTGAGGTGTTAATTGAATAATGTTTATAGAAGCTGTGGTTACCCCGAGATGCACAGGCAGATAAGTGGCTACTTTTAATCACTTTCTGAATCCTTGTGCGGGCAGACAAGCTTGTCCACAGATCTGTCCAAAGCCCACCATGCTTTGTGGAGCATCATGGCATATCTGTTGGGTCCAAATGAAACTTCCTCCTCAAGTAGGGAGAAGAACAAATATTTCGTGCTAAGGTAAAAATTTATTGTTAAACCCCAGCAAAAGCAGCAGGATATGGGGAGTGGAAGACAAGACCTCCCTCCCAGATGGGTACAGTGCAAGAAGAGACCTCCAAACTACTCAGTTGCCTATATGAAAGCCAAAATCCCTTTCCTGGCTATACTCAGATATTGCAGAGGACCAGCAGCTCCTGTTTTAGTGATCCTGCAAGCTCAAGGCAGCAAAGACTCTGTATTGGGAGGAGGGATGTCTCAGTTCCCACGGAAAACAGGAACTCTCAAGCAGAATAAGGGCTCTCAAGCAGACATGAGGGAATGAAAGAAAACCTCCAATGCTTTGGTCGTTGCCAAACAGGAGCTGCCTCCATAGGGCTGGGGTGCTAGGGGAGAAATTGAGCTGCTGGGTTTGTGATCGCCGGGGCTGTGCTGTATTATGGCAACAGAGGCTTTATGGGGTAGAAGTAAATCAGTGTGCAGGTTGGGACTTGAGGCTGGAGCTTTATCTTGGAGGATTCGCTCCTGTTTTCCTCTCCCTGCAATGGGACACGTCTGTGCACATGTGAGCAGGGGCAGCATCTCCCTGATGCTGCCAGTCCCGTTTAACTTGTTCAGGGGGCTGTGACCAGCACCAGTCCCCAGCAAACCCAAGGAGCCATTGAGGCCAATCATAGCCCAGTTGTAGCTCCACACCACCCGGGATGGGACCCCAAGCAGAGGCGACCCTGGGGCTGGGTGTCTGCAGTGAGAGCTTGCTGCAAACCTGCCCCTGGGCTGGCAGAGCAGCACGGAGCAGCTGCCCTGCTTAGGGGAGGATTTTCAGGTTGTGTGAGGTGGAGAAAGGCGCTAAATCCTCCTCCCTGGAGAGGCAAGAGCCAAGGCTGCTCCTCCTGTCTCACCTGTTGGGGGGTAATTTTGCAATCTGCCAGCCCCTGTGGAGCACCCACAGCAAACCCAGTGTAGTGGAGGGCAGGCACTGGGCTCCATTTTAGGACAGCCTGTGCCATGTTAAGTCATGCAAATAAATAAATACCCAGCAGGAAAAAGAAACCCTCAACACACAAAAAAAAGTGCTCTTCTTACTGCCAAGCTCACAGTACATCAACAAAGAGCATTAGCTCCATGCTGGCCTGTGAAATATTCCTGGCAATGCAGATTTTCCACGAGTGATCAGGCAGTTTTTCAGAGTATAAATTTGTTTTATAATGCTAAAATTAGACCAGGAACATAGAAGGGTAGCCAAGGAAAGAAAGTTTGGCTGGTCAAATCATCTCTGCCCAGCAGTCACCCAATGGTAGTTGTATTACATCAATCCAAGCCTGGAGCTGAACAGGCTGATGGGGAAATATCTGGTGGTAAATCCATTAAGCTTCACTGATCCCACAGTGTCAGAATGTCACAGTCCTGTCTTTTTTTTATTATTATTATTTTTAAGGCTTAAGCTCATTTAGCTAATGAGCTGTTTTATCCTTCTGAAATGAGACCATGTTGAGGGTGGGGATGTTCTGTGGCTCACTATGAGTGTGGCAGGCAGTGCTGGGGTGGTACTGAGGGGCCAGGAACCCCCTGGGGACCAGGGAATGGGGGACAGCTGTGCTGTCAGAGCCAGCTGAGTCCATCCTTTCCCGAGCCCCCTCAGATAGGATAGAAAATAACCTCCCTGCTGCTTTTCCTTTCCCCAGCCAGGAGCATCCCACCACAAGGAGTGATGCCATCAGCACCCAGGCAATGCCTGGGGCTGCTCCAGACTCATGCATGAGAGCTGACATTGCAGGGGACTCTGTGCACCAACCTGGACCCCTTGTCCTGCCCTGAGCCAAACATCAAGAGATGAGGAGAGCAGGTGAGCAAAGCCACGGCACTCAACAACTGCCCTGCCCCGGGTCTTGGGTTTTCCAAACCCTCCAGATTTAAGGGCTGGATGAGGAGTTTGCCTTTGGTCCCTGACACTGGGGCTCTGTTTGCAGAGAGCACCTGTCACTTTGAAATACACCCGGCCCTGCCGGAACACCAAAGGGCTGCTCCAGCGGCCACATCCGGCACCGCTGGGTGTATATCACAGTGACAGCTCTGGAAAGGGCTCAGGGCTGTAAATGAAATCCCTGTCTCGGGGAGCAAGCTCCACACTGAGGGACTCTGTGGCCCGGGCTTCATCAATAAATCTCCTTCAATAAATCCTCTGGAGCAGGACAGAAGAGTGGGGGGCTGTGGCTTCGCGCCTTGGCCAATCCACACAGGGTGAGGAGGGAGCAAAGCTGAACCCCTCAGAGAGCATGGGCTGTCTGTGGGGTTGCTCTGCCGCAGCAAAAGGCTGAACACTGAGTACAGACACATGAGGAGTGACACTCATGCAGGATCTCTGTATGTGTGCACAGACAGAGACCCAAAGTCCTCTCCAGGTTTGCTGCAGAGTGGCTGTCCCATCAGCAGGCAGGGATGGGTGCTGGCATCTCAAAAGCACCAAAACCAGCAATTTTAGACTGCATCTGCAGCAGGTCACAGGTCTCTGCCCAACTGAGGGCTCTGAGGAAAAGAAAATCAGGATTGAGCCCCAGTGCTGGTGGCACTGCAGTTGTGCATGGAAGGCAAAGCTGCTGCCCACACCCCAGCCCCAAATCCTGATCTGCCGGGCTCTGCCCGCAGCGCTGAGTCAGAGCTGCAGGGATCCGGACCTGGCACAGAGCACCTGGGCTGCCCCCGCGCCCTCCACCTCCTGCCACAGCCCAGCCCAGCCCTGCCTCCCTGAACCACAGCCTGGCACCAGTCCCAGGCAGGGTGTCACCTTCCCAGGATGTCCCAGCTGGAGCCCTGTGTCCTGAAATGCTGGGTTCAGCCCTTGGAGACACCAGCCTATGGGAAAGGGCAGCACCGAGCTGGGCAGGGGCTGATCCAGCCCAGCAAGCAGAGTAGGGAGCTCATGCAGCCATCTCTGGCTCCGCTCCCAATTGCGATCCCTTCCCAGATTACAGCACTGGGGAACGCAATGGGAATTAATGCCTGAACACTTTGGAGCCTTCCTAGCCAGCACTTGGGGTGTCAGTCCCATGACAGCAGTGGTGGGTCTCACAATCTTCCCTTCAGCCCTGGGGAGGTGCTGTGTCCAGGGCGGAGTAAAATTTAGGACTCAGTGACCCATGAGTATCAGGGGGTTGGTTTTTTTCTGTTTTGCAGTAGAGCCAGGTGTTATTTCTCCTGACTGGTTATTCAGCTGTGGCTCTTGGAGCTGAGTAGCAGAGATCTGTTCCCAATCCCTTTTCACAGTGGCCCATCTTGAGCTGCATGAGCCGTGACCAGCCACACCATTCCTTGAGTAGCTTTTATTTGCTGGGATAGATCACTCAGCCCTGGGAAAGGTGGGTTATGCCCAGGGAAGTGGGAGCAATGAATAGTTTTAATTTTTTCACAGAGAGCGAAATCTCTGCTCTATTTGTACCAGATTTGCTCAAATGCCAAACAAAGTGACTCTGGGATGGTTCATGTTCAGGCAGTTCCCCCACTGATCCGAGCATGCTGAGAGCACGCGAGCTGAGCTCCCTGCTTGTGCTTGCTGGCGCGTGCCTCATTTCTTTTGAAAATCAGATGCTTTAGGGGAAACTTTCTTCTTCCAGCTCTGCGTGCCCACATCTTGCATATGCAGGCAATCTGGCACACCTCTGCTCTGCATGCAGATAAAGGCACGGGCAGGCTGCCGACAGAGAGCCGGGCTGGGAGAGTGCTGGAACTCAGTGGAAAACCTCCCCATGCAGCCGTGGGACTGCAAAACCCAGGTCCCAGCTCACTCTTCACTTTTCAACAACAGACGGGAGGTTTTCTTCATGGTTGAAGGCTCAGAGTCCAGGTGCTTTGTTGGGATTGGGGTTACTGGCCATGACTCACTAACCCGGCGTGACTTTTAGGGGAGAAGTTCCCAGGTGACGATGCTGAATGCCTTGCTGTGGAAGTCCACCTTGTCCCAGCGTGTTTTTGGTGGTCCTGGAGGGCCCCCAGGTGCTGTGCCCACACCAGCTTGCTGCGGGGCTTGGTTCTGCTCCGTCCTGGTTGCTCTGTAAAATGGAGTTTTATTCTCGGTTTGGTGTCTCTGAAGGGTTCCAAGAGGCTGCAGCCAGTGAGGCTGTGCAGGAAGCCTGGGCAATGGCAGTGGGGTGGCCAAGTGTTACCTCTGTAGAAGCAGTGCGTGGTGCCAGAGGGAGGAGGGATGCACAGACCTGTCTCCTGCTGGGTCCGTCAGGCTCAAGAACCAAAGCTGCTGTGAATTTTCCCATCTTCAGTCCCCATGTGTTCCTGACATAAGTCCTGAAGTCCCCTGTTTATCCTTGAGAAGATGCCCTTCCACACCTCATCCCAGAGAAATGCAATTTGAACAGCTCAACAGGCAGAGGAAAAGCCTGATTTTCCAGATAGGTTTTCAGTTCTCCAAGTTTCCAAAACATGCTCTTTGCTGTGTGTAGAGCTGAGGCAAGGTAGACAAAAATGCATCCCATGGTTTAGCAAATGGTTTCCCTTCCTAGCTTTGGACTTTGTCATGTTTCTAACATTTCCCAGGACACCACATGCACAAGACACATCTCTTCTATTGGACTTTTTCTTTCTATTTTAGGCTGAAACTTGAATAATTTGAAACAAAAGGATATCCTTGTGCAGGACGCAGCCCTGAACATGACCACAGAGAGTTTTGCAGAGTTCCTGAACAAGCTCAAGGAAATCCATGAGAAAGAGGTCCAAGGTAAGGAGACACGAGATGTCTTATCAAAAACTGGACAGGGTCAATTTGTTTGTAATGCCATCCTGATCCATTTGGCTTCAAATAACTGAAGGGAGGAGAAGCAGGTGTGGAGCTTTGGGAATTAGTGCTGAGCAAGCATCACCCATGGGGATGGATTAGGATGTGGGATCACAGACTGGCCCTCAGGGCCACACCCTCCAATGGCACCTTGGTACCTCTCACTGGTGGAGAATGAGGTTTACTGAGGAAATCAGTAACTTTTGGATGATGAGGAGGAGCAGAAAAGAGAGGGCATTTCTGCACCTGATGCTCCTGGGTAGCAAGCCATGGAGGTGCTCAGTCCATGCAGGAGTCCCACTTGCTCCAAGCATTAGCCACAGGGGATTTGGCTCCTTTCCTGCTCCCACTGCCATGGTCTGTGCTAGAGGGGAATTGAGAGGTTTGCAGAGGTGACACACACGCCTGCTGGGCATCTGCTCCAAGCAACAAGGATTGGAGCATATTTGGATACTGAAGGATCAAAAGGAAAGCAGAAAGATGCAATAATCTATAAGACAGAAGCAGCAGGAGATGAAGCTCTGTTAAAGCAAAACATTAGAGTCAGGTTGGATAGTTTATTCCTCTAGGGAATAAATTATTCCTCAGGTCATACATTATTAAAATATAACCCATTAGGTTAAGCAACCAAATGCCAAATACAATCGTTTTCCTATTAGAATAATTCCCAGTATCAATATTATGAACAAAAGATCAGCACTTTTGGAGGATTCTGGCTTATGAATTCATTCTTCACTTGTGTAATTTCAAGCCATGTGAGAGTTAGAGGAAACTGTTGAGCAATTTAAACCACATGTTTACATCTACTTTGCATAAAATGTATTTGACAGGATGTAACGTCTGCAGATCCATCAACTAAAGCCATTCTTGTTCAGCTGTAAATATTCTCCAAAATGCTTTCCAACCCTGAGAGCTATAAAATATTGCCCACGTGGGAAATGTGTGCTGTAGCAAGAAATAAGCAGAAACAAAACTAAACCAGACTTTTGGGGGGTGGGAGGTAAATGCAGATGCATTAAATACTCAAAATACAAAATGTGCTCACATTCTGTACAACTTTTCCAGCCGTATTAAACTGTGGTTGTGCTTCACACACGCAATGTGTTATTTCTTCTCGGAAATACCATTTGTAAATCGATGAGATTTCTGCAAAGCCACACACCTTCCTGAAATTCCAGCACTGCAGTTTGTTTCTGAGTGCCAGGGAACGGGCAATAAACACCCACCTCTCTGCCTCTGTTCATTATTCCAGGTCTGCACAGCAAGCTGACAGAGCTGACGACAGAGAAGTGCCGGTGAGCAACTCTGAGTCCACTGCACCCACACCACGGTGGGACAGGGGGTGGAGGGGTGGTTACACAGCTTAATTTTCAGAGCTCCTGAGTTCTCCTCCAAGACTGACGGATTTAAAGACCACTGCTTGAGTTTCTGGCTCTGGCAAATCCAAACATTTTAGTGACTTTTGCCACAGAAGTCACCAGCACAGGGAGGGTTCGGTGTGATCCCAACCTACCTCCAGTTTGCCTCCCCGCTGGCAAGTGATGCTCAGGTCAACCTGTGATTACTCTCTTGGGAAGTTACAAACTGTGAGGAAGCAAGCTGCTAACTCCAAGGGAAGTGTCACAGGGCAGCACCTGGGCTCTAACACTTTTGTTTCCCCTTCTGCCACACAAGCAAAAGGGCACTATGGATGAAAGCACGGATTTTGGGGACAAATCTAATAACCCCCTTTTTTGTGTGTTCTGTTTCTTCAATTAGTGATGCTCAGAGAATTGAAGAGCTATTTGCCAAAAATCACCAATTAAGGGAACAGCAAAAGGTCCTTAAAGAAAATGTAAAGGTGTTAGAAAACAGGTAGGATTTGTTTTCCAATAGGGTGCTGCTTGATGGCAGCAACTGCACCCTCCTAGCAGGAGAGCTTGGGGGTTTGCTGTCTTCCCAGGAGTGGGATGGAGCACATGGACCTCTTTATTGCTCATGCTCAGCTGCTGGGAGAGCTGGAGGAATCTGAGTACATGCAGAGGAGCTTCCCTAAGCTGATGGTGGTGGGACTGAATCTGGGAGGGTGGAAGGGCCAGTGCTGGGCTGCAGGGGTGATAGTCCTTCTCAACAATCCTGGGTGATGGGCTGGATATTCCCACTTCTCTGTGGGTAGGGCAGGAGCTTATTTCCTCCATGGGAACTGTGTGGTAACAAGCTGCTGGCTGTGGGTTTTCCCTCCTCCAGGCTGCGAGCAGGTCTCTGCGACAGATGCATGGTCACCCAGGAGCTGGCCAAAAAGAAGCAGAATGAGTATGAGACCTCCCATTTCCAGAGCCTGCAGCACATCTTCATCCTCTGTACGTACCACTGCCTGCTGTAAGCTCAGCTTTGGCCAGCTGAGCTTTTGCTCAGTTTATGTCTCTCCCAGATACTTGCACAGGAGCCCTCATGCTGACCAGACACCCAGGAGGGGCTTGGGGATGGGGAGAAGGGAGGGAGCAGGACTGTGGATGGCAGCCCATGTTCCCCCAAGCAGAAATAACCCCTCACACAAAGCAGCAAAGCTGAGGATTGCAGCCCTCTGCACCTCCAGAAAAGTGAGAGGTACCAGGCCATTTCTGCTGCCTGGAGGAAAGATGCATTTGGCACGGCAGAAGCAACACTCTGGCAAAGACAGGAAAGTCACAGCAGCAGCTCAGCACGGGTAAATGGAAATCAAGCAACACATGTGATGGATCTTCTCCTGAGCCTTTGGCAGAGCTCCCAGCTCAGTTCAGGAGTGGGGTGTTTCTCCCTGGGGATCAGGCTGGCCCAGGAAGGATCATGGGGTAAAGGAGATAAGGCATTTAGGAGGGATGGAGAGGTGTCACAGCCCTTGGTTTACCTCCCTTGCTGTGCCACTGCTCCCTGAGTACAGCTTTTGAGCAGGAGCAAGCCAAGGCAATTGCTCACCCTGCCCAGAATCTGTCTGTACTCACCTGCTGCCTCCTTGCTGCAGCACCCAGCTCCTGGATGTTCTCAGCTAACTCTGGCCTTTGCCTGATCCCACCCAAGACCCCCAGTCCTCCCTCTAACCCAGCACCTGCTCATCGGGGGCAGGATGTTGGCTGTGTCCAACCCACCACGCCACAGCCTTGCCTGGGTTGTGCTCTCCCCTTGAGCTGCTGAGACTCGATCGTGATGAAACCTGAGTTAGAAAGTTGCTCCCTTTTATCCCTTAGCCCCTGCATGTTTTCAGAGAGGGAAGGAAATTTGGCATCCCTCCAAAACCTGCTGCCAATCCCTCCTCCTTCCCCCGGGGACCCCAGCAAGCTGTGAGGAGCATCAGTTCTCTCCTTGCAGCACCTGAACCCATGGCACAACCTCTATCTCTGCAGCTAATGAGACAAGTCGCCTGAGGGAAGAGAACAAAATTCTCAAGGAAGAACTGAAGAAGCTCCGGAGCCTGGAGTAAGTGCGTTCCTGGGTTTCATTCATTATGAGGGGTGTTGGTAAGGACATGGGCATCCCCACAGCTGAGCAGGGCTATGTCCAGACTATGGCATCTTCAGGGGTGTTTTAGTATCTAAATCCTGTGGATTCCCATCTATATTAGGTATTGAAACAACCCTAATACTATGAAAACCCTTGTTGACCTTCGCTCGCTCCCCTGCTCACCTGCATCCAAGGATTCAGTTTTTGGGGTACTGCATATGGGAAGCAAAGTACTGCTCAGCTTGGGCATGGACCTCAGCCTGGGCTTCCAAGGCTTTTCCATGGCACCAGCTCCCCTCCTGCAGCAGCCAGAGGGCTCTTCAGGAAGCAGGTTGTATTTTGGGGGAAGGAGAGTGATGTGGTTAAAGAGGGAGAAGAGATTTGCACAACAGGTTCATAGCCCAGCAGAGCACTGTGCTGAAAGCCAAGTAACCTGCCAGGCTGGCTAACATATACAAATCAGCTCATTCCTCAAGGGTTTAAAGTCCATAGGAATTAGCACTGAGGGATTAGTTTAGAAAAGTATTTTCTTTGGAGCTTAAAGAGAAACTCTGGCTTTTACTCCCCAGTGCTTCCCAAAACCTGACTAATTCCAGAGCTGTAGCTTGGGCTGGGCTTGAGAAGTGCTCAGTGTTCCTGCTTTGCTCTGTTCTGTTCTCCCCTGGGATGCTGGGTAGGAAGATTTCCAAACAAACATCCATGTCTCAGCATCGCAGTCCAGCCAGGACTTTGTCCATGACATAACTGTGTGTCTCCAAGACTTAGTCACTCCCTTGTAGTCACCAGGAGCATCAGCCCCTCCATGCTGGAGGACAGCCACCACATCCCCATGCTGAATCCACCCCTGCACCAGGCTGAAAGCCCAGCCAGGGACATACAGGTTCCCACAGCGCTTTTGCAATAGTCACAGCTGGGTCCTGGCTTACCCAATGTCGTGGTTTCCTGCAACGTTACCCACGGCCAAGTGGGGCAATCAGACCTTGGGCTGTCATGCTGGCTTTGTCCCATGCTCCAGACAGCAGCTGAGCTAGTGATAAGCTGCAGTGGAAGGAGGTGAGTCTGAGGATCCGGTATATCCACATACACACTTACATAAATATGTATGTTTGTATATCGGGCTCAGAGCTTTCAGTATGCTGGCTCCAAAACCTTTCTTCTCCTGCCCCTTCTCAATCATTCATGTCCATTTCCTTTCAATAGGGACAGGGAAAAGAACGCAGGAGTCACCTCCAGAGAAAGCAGCTCCACGTCAAGCTCCCCATTGGCTTTACTGTCCCCGGTGAGCAGGAATGCTGGCACCGAGAAAGCAGCTCGCAGGGAAGCAGAAGAAGCTCACCATGATGTGGCAGACCTTGAGCTGGGAGAAGGTGGGTTGAGGGACCTAAGGATGGGAAGAGTGACAGAGTCATGATGCAAAACTGCTCTGGGAAAGGGTCTGGAGAGCAAGAACCAGGTTGCTGGCAGCTCAGAAGGACATTACTATGGGCAGAAGAGCTGCTGGGGGAGAAAGGCACTGCTCTGCACTAGAGCAAAAGAGTGTTTTGGTGACCTTACTGTAAGACAAGTGATGTGCAAGTGTGGACCCACCACTCTGTTTCATGCAGAGACCATGTTGTTGCTTTACTGCTACCCATGGATGCAATGGAGGGCACATTCAATCCAGTGCTGGCTTGAGCCAAAAGGAAATTTTGACTCCAAGTCTTCAGTAAGAGGTGGCTGGTACCAGTCAGTGCATCCCTGGGAGGCTGTGACACCCTAGTATGCTTCAGGGCAGGGCTGCAGCAGTTCTGGGGGACTGGTTGTGTCTTTTTTGCAGAAAAGCCTGCAGCACAGAGGAGCTCTCCAAGCAGCAGGACTTCCCCAGGCACTGCCTTCCAAGAAGTCAGCCTTGCAGAAATGGTGAGTTGTCAGAAGTGGTCTGATGTCCTCAGGCCTTCTGCCCACTGCTGTGGTCATCTGAACTGGATCAGGACAAGCAGATTGGGGTAGGGTAAGAATAGGAGTCACTCACATGGTGGAACAATTAACCAGATTTGGGCAGTGCCAAGGAGGGCACCTACCAAATGCCAGATGCATCCTCTCTGCAGAAATTGCCACTTGGTGCAAGCAGAGCATGGGAAGTTTGGCACAGGCTCCCATCCCCACTGTGAGGATACACATCTTTGTTTGCTCCTACATTTATCCTCCATGACAACATGTCTGGCATCCTTGAGTCCTCTGCCCATCACTGGTTCCTTTCTTAGATGTCTTGCTGGAGGAGTGGAGGACCTGGGGAGATTGTGCTGAGCCACATTTCAGTATAGCTTATTCTGAGCCATAGAGTCATTTCTCCATTACCTGGGTCAGCAAGGAGCTGGAGCAAAGTGAATGTTGGAAGGCCTGGAGAATATGTAAACTGTGGGAGTTGTGGGTACCAAGAACAAACACACCACAGCAGCCCTGCCCAAGAGCAGATGCAGATGTCTCTCCACCTGCAGCATAATGAATATTGGTATTTCCAGAGGGCCTGGCATTCAGTGGTTGCCATTTTGTGCACTGATGCAAACACAAACACAGAGAGTGTCAGCTGGGGGTTGCTGAGTGATATGGTGGCATTGGGCACTGGGAGATGAGACTGCAGGATCTGGAGCCCTGATCCTGGTTGTGGGAAATCAAGCCCACATACACACCCACATAGATGCTTCTGTCTTGGCACAGGTTTTGCTTACCTGACCTCCACAAAAAACTTGAAAGAGCATGTGAAAAGGGGTTTTGGTAAGGCTGCAGGCAGACTGTGGGGATAATTAATAGGGAGCACAGGAAGGGCTGGTGACATCTCCAGGTGGGCAGGGGAAAGTCAAGTCAGAACATGTGGTGAGCCTTTCATGACAGCTGATGGAGAGGATGATGTCCTGGCCTCACAACCAGGTACTCCACTAGAAATACACCCACCAAACCTGTGTGTGCCAGAAGCTTACGTGAATAAAGGCCTGAGTAAGGGCCAGAGAATTTGCAGGGTCTTATCTTGGTTAAGTCACTGAATCATGACTTGAGTGGAGACACAAGACGTTCTGCTCTATAAATCAGTACAGACAGAAAATAGACAATACAGTAGATCCTACCATAAAACATGAGGAGGAAATTTCCCAGGGAAACTAATAAAAATCTGGTCAAGCTGTTGACCAGAATCATCAAACAGAGCACTCAGGAGCTGCCTGTCTTGTTCTCACTGGTGAAGAGACATGTCCCAGCTCAGCTGGGCTCCCTGTAGCCCAGTGTATACAGCAGAGTGGCTCACCTGGACTTTCTCTCCTCTCCCACAGGCATCCCAGAGGATTGCCAACCAGCTGCACGGAACCATTGCCCTGGTGAGACCCGGTTCCAGGCCCTGTCTCCTGGAAAGAAGTCCTTCAGGGACAGCAGTGTCCCCACCAGCGAGGAAGACTCCTCTCCCTCCAGAGCACGAGCACAGCCCCAGCCTTGAGGCGTGAGTACCAGCTCCTGGGTGGTGGTGTGGGTCTGATCCATGACCCATGGCACTGTCCCACAGGGCAGACTGTGATGGGATGGCTGGTATTCACTGTGTCTGCCCACCTTCCTCTCCAAACTTCTCCCACAGCCTTGGGGAGGGGGGAATCTCCCAGTTTACACCAGCAAAAAATGACTGGAATCCAGCCCAACAAGATCAGCCTCTCATTATTCCAGCTTCCATAAAGTGAATGGATGCCCCCACCTCCAGCCAGGAGAAGGACTTGTCCCATGGCAGGCAGGAATCCCTGCTCCTCCTTATCTAGTCTAATGCGCTTTTCTGCAGGGCTCAGCACTTTCCAGGCTTATCCTCTCCATGGATTTCAGGAGCACAGAGGGCTGAGCAAGGCCAGTGAGTTCACCTGTAGCAAGTTTTCCAGAGTGGGAGTAGTTCTGCTGAGCATTCCTGGGAAAAGCTTGCACTCACAGAAGCCAAATAACCAGCGATAGCAGAGACTGAGTTTGCCGGGCAGGTTCATGCACTGTACCAATCTTCTTAGCACGGCTGTAAAAGCCTCCCATTGAGTGAGATTAGGGCAGGGTGGGCTGTTCTTCTGTCCTGGGGGTCTTCAGGCCCACCAAGGCAGTAAGAAAGCCCAAGCAGGGTGGTGGGTAGGATGCCCCTGCTGGGCTGGGAAACCGTCGGAAACCCCTCTGGTTAATATGAATTTTTTTTCACTGCTTTTTTAGTTATTTAACAGCAAGCAAACTGGACTCCCCCAAGGTTCCTCCATCCTACGAAAGCCTAAAACTGACCACCCGGAGGGAGCAGTTCTGCCTCCTCCACAAGCACCTTTCCCTGCACCAGCTGGGGCTGGCAAGTCACTGCGCCTCGGGTGACCGGGATGGCAGCAGCTTCTCCAGCCACTTGCTCAGGACCAAGGATGCCGACGGCAGGACACGGTCACACGACGGCTGGGAAGATCACCCAGCCTTGCTGAAGCTCCCTGCCACCATGGTGTACGTGAGGGACCAGCACCTGGAGGAGAAGCTGCACCTCCTCAAGCACCGGGAGCGGCTGCAGCACCTCCTGATGCAGCAGTGCCAGCCTGGGCAGCGGGCAGAGGGAGACACAAAGCTCACACCAGAGGAGCGGCCCCTCTCCCCGTGGCTGAGCATCGCGGCGGGATGCAAAGAGGAAAGGTCCTTCCTGGAGGATGCTGCTGATGGGAAGGAAGAGAAGGAGCTTTGGCTGAGCCGGGACCACCCCGAGCTCCGAGAGAAGGTGAAGGAGGCAAGGGATGATGATGCAGACACACCACTGGACCTGTCAGACTCCGGCCGTGGCAGGGAAACAGACTGGCACAAGCGCCGGGAGCTGCGGGGGTCTCGCAGCCCCAGGGAGAGCCCTGCTGGGCTGGCAGCCCACACGAGACACAGGGCACAGCGGGACGACCTGCGCTTCCCCCACCACTGGACCAGTGCCACCCGGGCACTGCCTGCTGCTGCCAAGGAGGAAGAGGAGGAGGAAGAGGATGCAGCTATGATGAGTACAGCCCATGTGAGCATCAGCGGTGGCCCCTTCCCCTCCCCAGTGTGTCCACCACTGCTGCTGGACCAGTGTTAAGTCCCGTAGGAGGATGGCTTTGATATGTGGAAAGCCAATTTGCACATGGCAGAGCCACAGCTCTCAGCCTGGGTTCTCATTCCCCATCTCCCCTCCAGTGCCCGTGGGGTTTCAATCCAGGCCCAAGGACAGGCAGTGCCTGTGCCTTCTCCTGCAGGCTGGTGCAGGAGGAGTGCTGGGCTCCCTTCAACACACCACAGTGCACAGGAACACCTCTGTGATGTTTGTCCCCATGGGTGCCACAGGCATCACGGACGGGCTGGGGACAGTCCTTTCAACCTGCCTGGTGACAGCAGCATTTGTGCTCCCTGTATCCCACAGCTCACACTCTCACGGGCACATCTGGCAAACAACTCCATGCCAAGCAACCCAGAGGCCCTTCCTGAGACGGGGGTGAGACGGGATGTGAGTGTGCAGAAGGGAGAAGCAGGTAAGAAGCCCCAGGCAAACGTGACATTTGAGAAGGCAAGAGCAAAAGGTGCATTTTTGGTGAAGGCATCTCCCAGCCTGGAGCTCTCTGCTGGGCTCTGCACGTACTTGCAAACCCACTGACCGGAGTGGCCCTTCCAGGGACCCAAGTGCTCCTGCCTTCCAATGCTTTTGGGCCATCGAGGTAACCTGAGGTTTCATATTTCTGTCCTTGAGAGCTCAATTTCCAGCCCTAGAGATGTCCAAAATTGGGGGCTCAGTATCTACAGAGAGAAAGCTGTTCTGGAGAAAAGCCCAGTGTCTCTGCCCAGCATAAGCCACCCATGGGGTGCCCTTGCTCACCCTGCAGAGCACCCTCCACTCCATGCTGGGTGGCATGGAATTCTCCAGGAGCTAAAGAGGTCAGCGTAGCTCTGACCTCTTGGCAAAACCCACTCCAGAGTGAGCAGCAACAAGATAATCTTGCTGCTCCAGCATTACCCACCCCGCTCAGGGAAGCTGAAGCTCAGAAGTCCCCAGCAGAGATGGAGAAAATGCAAGAGGTTTGCAGGATTAACACTGGAAGACCATCCCTGTCTGTCCCCTTGCTCCAATGGAGCCAGGGATGCTCGTACCTGCAGCAGCAGATCAGGATGCTCTCCTCCCTTTCCCTGCTCTTTCCCTCGTAAGAGCCCTTTCAAGGCTTTCTCCTTGGTGACCTCCAGGGGATATGGGTGCCAGGTTTGCCCAGGTGGGTGGGAGGCAGCAGCCATGGGGATCAGAGCAGGGAGCACGTCTGCTGAGAGCTGCTCACTACCAGCCTTACTGGCTTGACCAGAAAGTTGAGCTCACCCGGATTAGTTGGTCTGGGCGTGTCGGAGTGGTTTGGGAACACTCTCCAGAGCAGGATTTTTCACGTGGAGGGGGAAAAAAAAAAAAGGAAAAAAAAAAAAAAGGAGTCCTCTGTGATTTACATGCTAAGAAGATATCATCATGGCAGAAGAATTTCAGCTGATTACATTCTGGGTGTGGGAATACAGGACTTTCTTCAGTTCTCACCTTAAGGTTGACACAAAGCCCAGGAAACAATACACAAGAACTTCTGCACTTTCTAGTGAACCTTAACCTGCAGAAGGACAAGGTGAGGATGGGATCAGGCTACAGGAACTCCAGGAGTGCCTGGAAGCAGCATCGCCTGCTCTCCCACCTAGGCAGGGGTGGCAAGGGAGGCTGCCCTTCTGAGCTCCACCCCAGCTAGACCTGGTGTTGTGAGCAAGAAGCACTGAGCTTCTGGAATGCCCCTGCCCCTCAGAAGAGGGCACAGCCCTGTCCCCAGCCCTTTCTGCCCTCTATGGCTAGCCCAGGTATGCTGTTGTGGATGCAGACAGGGCGATGCCACAACCAGCAAGGTTTTGGCCCCCAACTCATGCAGATTTGCTCTCTGCAGAGGTCAGGTGTGTGCAGGTTTGTGTCTGGGGTTCTGTAGCCTTGCAGTCTGTGCACAGCAAAATCCTTTTGCTGGGCAGGGAAGTATCTTCCCTGCCTTTCCTTCCTCTGCTCCTGGGCACATTTCATGCCAAGAGTCACTGACCAACAACAGCAGCAAATGTGAGGATTGTCCTTTCCATCCTCTTCATCCCAACACACTTCTCCCCACCTGGGGCTCAAACAGGAAGGTGCAGTCTGGGGTTTATATACCCCTCAGCTTCCCACCTGAATATAGCCACAGACATAGGGGCAACATTTGCAACCTTGGTGTAGTGAAGTACTACAGACACAGCTTTACTGGGAGCTGGTTTCCCAACAGAGTCCTGTTGGATCACCCATAAACATTCATTCCAAGCCATGTAACTCACAGTGTCTCTGCTTTGCAACACAGTTTATTGCTGAACCTGTTTTCTGCCTCAGTAGCTCTCAGAGGCTGGTGGCTCTGTATGTGCTCATGAGCTTGTCAAGCCTCCTGCCAGCCAAGAAACGCTTCTTTTTGTGTTTCCTTAGATGACAATGATGCCGAGTCCAGGAAGCAGGAGTCTGATGAGCCAGACACAACGGACAGTGAGGTTGGTCTATTCTCCTCAGCCATCAGTGGGGTCCAAGAGCTATTAGACAGGTTGTCCCTGCCTGAGCTGTCTCCAGAAGGTCATGGCTCTTCCTGCACCGAGTGCCAAAACTCATTCCCACCCTGTTACACAACTTATTGCTGAGGGACAGAAATATTATTCTTTCCAGCCAGTCAAGAGTGTTTATGAACAATAGCATTTGTCATCGCTCCATAGCAATCGTCAGAAAAGTCCCTGGCAATGCCATCAACTCCCTGGGAAAGCCAGAGTAGTTTGTAGACTGACTGTTCTCATTGATACAGGAGGTTGCCCCATATGAAGATGAAGCCGAGGCTGATGGGAAATACTTTTGCACCAAAGACAAAGCTCATGTGCAGCAGAAGAAGAGAAAAAGAGGCCAGGATCCCTGGACAAAAGGTAGAGAGGAGGAGTTCCTCGGGGCATCAGCTCAGGGTTACAATTTCTGCTGCTTCCCAAGAGGTGCCTGTGAGAAGTGCCTGAGGGCACCGAGGGCAGAGGGGAGGAAGGTTCTCCTCCATGTTCTTCTGCCAGGCACATGACATGCCGTGCCATGTTTTGGCAACACTCTTGTCTCCAGCTGGAGAAGCCCCCTGCTAATGGTTAGCCAGGGCAGCCTGGGGAGGGTGACCTGGAGAGCATTCCCAAGCACCTAAGCTAACAGAGCTTGTGTTTGCTTAGCAGGTCAGGGAGGCAGTGACTGGGGAAGGCCAAATTCCCAGGGGTGAGTTATTGGCATTCAGAGAAAGCTTTCTGCCAATTCTGTTGATCTTCCAGTGTGGCTGTGAAGTTTTCCCTGCTGACAGAGGAATGTGTTGTACCTGTGTTTCCTACAGGTGAATAAGCAGAAAAATGTTCCTGATAAGGCTAAGACAGTGTGTCTGTCAGGCCTTAAAAAGTGCTCTGTCAGACAAACCCTGCTGCTCACCCTCTCTGTACCAGCTGTAAAGATAGGGAAGTGTTGACCCAATTATAAATGTAGAGGGCTGCTGCTGAAGCATGAAAGGAGCTTCTTTAACAGCCCAGCCTTTGGAGGGGTCTGCTTGCTCAGGGGACACCACCACAGCTGGGTGACAGGAGGATTTGCTCTACAAAATCAGCCACTCAGAACAACGGGGAGGAAGATGCCCTGTGCACCCCAGGACGGAAACATCCAACCCTCTGGGGACAGGATGGAGGTGTCCTGAGTGAGGACTGGATGCAGCTGTGGCAGGAATGGGGTGATGGAGAGGCATAACACCTCTCTCAGCATGTGGTGTGGGCCGTGTACATGTTGTTTCTGTGTCCAGGATCACAACAGCCCCCCCTTAATAACTCACACATCTCACTTGTGAGGTGTTTCCCCTCATCTTTCCTCTGCTGAGCTTTGCTTCCTCCTGCAGCATCCCTATTTTGGGATGAAGCCACACTGACTCTGTACATGAAAATGCATTGCTCTGTGGTTGACTCCTGCTGTCATCTTGCTGTTTGCAGGATCTAAGAAGTCATTGAGAGGAAGAAAGAAAATCAAAGTGGAGCAATGCTCAGTGGGGATCACAAAGGAACTGGAGAATTGCTCTGCTTCCCACAATAATACCTCTGAGGAGAGTTAACAGCAGGGCAGGATGAAGCGACACAGACGTTGCAGACCAAAAGACAGGGCTCAGAGGCCTCAGCACCCCACCCATGCTGGGGGAGTGAATCCTCAGTGGTGCTGGGTCAGGCAGTGGGGAATTCATAAGGACCCATTAGCTGGTAGAGCACTCTGAATCTCCTCACTCAGGGCCCCAGAAGAGGCTGGGCAAGGAAGAGCCATGCGAGTGATACCTGGGGCAGCCAGATCACTGCTGGTGGAGCAGCACATTCAGTGACCCCAGCCCTGCACTGGAGCAAACCCTCAGACTGGAGTTGGGAGGAGGAGACACCTCTTTGCAGCCCTCACCTTGGGTCAGAACCATGTTCTTCCCTGGGATTTCAGAACAGACTACCCAGGCTCTGCTTCCCATGTAGGATGTCCCTGTGGCTCATCAAAGGGTGGTGACCAAGCCAGACACTGCAGGGCTCCATGTACAAACCTGCTTTGATTAAATCCTTACCCAGGTTTCATACACGTGTGGATCTTGTTTGACCTGGAAAAAGTCCATGGTTTCCTTTTCTTGTTAAGTGAGGAGCCAGCACATAAGTGGACAGCTGGGATATGTCCCTTGGAGAGGGCAGGGACAAGAGCATGGGAAGGGATGGCTTGGGTGCTCCCTCTCCCCAAGGTGTCCTGCATGCCTGGAAAAGGTCAGTGACTGAGACCCAGCTGTGGTTCACAGCAGAGCACCAGCTCAGCAGTTCCCACTGACCTTGGCAGGCTTGCTGGGAGCTGTTTTTCACATGGATAAACTGTTCTTAATGTTTTTTTTTTCTGTTGGGATGAGATGTGAAGGGCTGCAGTGAGCATTCTGCAGCCACAACATTGCTCCAGGAGCCAGGCTGGGGTGCTCCTGGAGCACAAGTGGAGAACAGGGGGCCAAAACAGGAGACCAGAGAAGGAGTGCTGGAGCCAGTACCTGCTCTGACTGGTGCCCCATCGTTTCCTTTACCCACAGCTAGTTTTGTTTAAACTTGTCTTTGTTTGCCCGCTTACAAGAACGAAGGCAAAGCGCAGCCAGCCAAGAGCATCATCCTTATCCTGCAGTGCCTTCCCAACTCCAAAATCCCACTTTAGGGAGGGGAGCAGGGGCAGAAGGGGGGGCAGTCCTGCGGGGGACAGTCCCGCACCCGGCCAGGCTAGAGCAGGACATGGACCGGGAGAAGGGCATGGACCGGGAGGGGTGCGGGCTATGGACCGGGAGCGGGCGCGGTGCGGATTATGGACCGGGAGCGGTGCGGGATATGGGCCGGGAGGGGTGCGGGTGCGGGATACGGACCAGGAGCAGTGCGGGATATGGACCGGGAGGGGTGCGGGTGCGGGATACGGGCCGGGAGGGGTGCGGGATACGGTCCGGGAGCGGGCGCGGTGCGGGCGGAGCGGCGGGCAGGCAGTGCCGCCTGCTGGGCACCGCTGGGCAGGGCCGGGGCCGCTCCCGGGGTGCGGGGGCATGCGGTTCAGCCCCCGGGGAACACCGCAAGGTCTGTCCCTGGTGGCTCTGGAGCCACGGAAAGGGGACCGGGGGACTCCGCAAGCTCCGGCAGCGGGGATGGAGCCGGGGTGTCCCGCGGGGCGGCTGCTGCCAGGGTATTTCAGAGCAGCTAAAAACTTGGCAGGATGAAAATTAATTGAGACGGCTGTCATCTTCCTCCTGTGCCCGGTTTGGCAGAGCTCGTTGGATGCTGGGGAAGGGTCTGGAGCACAGGTCTGCTGAGGGAGATGGAGATGTTCATCCTGGAGAAAAAGGAGGCTCCGGGGGGACATTGCTCTCCACGACCACCTGGAAGGAGCTTGTAGCCGGGTGGGGTTTGGTCTCTCCTCCCTGGTAACAAGTGACAGGGCAACAGGAGATGGCCTCAAGTTCCTCAAGGGGAGGTTTAGATTGGGTATCAGGGAAAATTTCTTCACCGGAAGAGTTATCAAGCGCTGCCACACCAGAGTGGCAGAGATGATTTTTGCAGGCTCAAAGCGTTCATCAGACCATGGCCATGGGAAGGGGATCGGGGTCACCACTGAGCCCTTCCCTTTTGGGTCCCGGGCAGACAGCATTGCGTCTGTCCCTTCTCTGACCGACTTGCAGGGGGCAGCAATACCCAGGGCAGCACTGAGCACGGTGGTGGACTGGGTAAAGCTGTCTTTTAAAAATAATACAGCCAAGGAAAAAAAAAGTTGAAATGTAATCCCATAAAGAGGCCCCTCAGACTGTAGGGAGCTTATCCTGGGATCGGGTGAATTAAAGGAGGGAGAGAACTTTTATGGAGTATAAAATAACCCCCTCCCTATGACAATCCCTTGATAAGCAAACATGCAGAAGTCCTGCCAAAAATAATGAAGCCCTCAATTTCTTTTTTTCCCACAGAATATTTTTTTCCTTTCACTGCACAAGACCACCACAGAATCCAACTTAATTTATAGGACTTTAATTTTTTTTTATATTGCTTCTTACCTTTTTCCAGCAGGCACTTTCACCCATATCTTGTGCAGGGCACGTTTGAGGGGCTGGCAGGGACACATATTTCATAGTTAGGGCAGTCCCATAACTATAAAAACAAAAAATAGTTTTGTCAGCTCTGAGTAAAGTGCTCCTCTGAACAAGTTGTTGAAGTAAATTAAACTTTATACACTGCACTTGATCCAGTGCTGGAATTTCTCTGCTCCTACCCAGGCCCTGACTTGCTGTTACCTCCTCACTGTGTTGCAGAAAGATGAATAATTGCTGAGATCCATTAACTGTTGTAATTATGCTTGTCAGTCTTTTGTTCAAGTCGTTTTTGACAGGTAAATGTATGTATTGATCTGGTGATATGCAGGCAGCCTCAGACTTGAACTATTCTGCTGTAAGGAAGACATCTGAGCCCTGCAAGGAGCCCCTGGAGCTTCACAGAGGTTTCCATGCAGAGGTTCAGTTCTGCCTGAGGTAACGTGTTTGCAGGAACACACAGGGCAGCATTCAGCCCAACAGGCAGATCCTGCCTTCCCTGGAGCACAGCAGCCTTTAATAATCCACTGGAGTTTGGCTAATGACTCCAAGGGGCATCTGTGTACCAGACCCAGCAATCTATGCTTTTTCAGAGTTAATCCATTTTGTTACCACATTTCCGTTCAGTGCGAGAAGGACGTTTTACACAATAATCTTGAAAAATCCACTTAGAGTGCATGAGTTACAACCCACAGAGCAATAGAGCAGAAGGCAAGCTGTCCCATGAACAGATCAGTCCTTCTGGCAGGTCACGTTTGTTTTGTTCAGACAAGTTACAGCTCTGATGTCACCACTGATGTGATGTAGGAAGGACATCTGGGCAGACAAAGTGTTTTCCCAGAGGAATGGGTTCAGAGCCCAGCTTGGGTTCACTCAGGTCAGGGGCTGGATTTGAGATTGCACAGAAATCTGGGAGAGTGATGGTGTAACCATTTCTGTTCATTTTTAGTCCATCCAAAGTAGCAACAAGTGGTTTCCTTACTGCCTGTCAGGCCAAACAGTTCTGCTAACACACTATTGTAACAATTTTGCTTCCTGATCCTTAAGGATCTGCACATGCTGAATCATCCTCACAGCACAGATCACTCCTCTCAGCTCACAGACCTGCCCGGGGTCCTCCCTGTGCATCAGCCTCCCAATAAAATGACATATTATGCTATTCTCTAGACTTGATTTGTCAAGTTTTGTAAGAAAGAAATTTGTGAAAGTTGAGCCATGAGTAAAAATCTCCATCTCAGAGTAAAAAAAACCTGCCACCACACAAAGGTTCCTCTGTTGCTTGTGTAAAGGAGACAGTGCTGGGCAGGAAAGTAGGAAGTGCAACAAGCTCAAAGCAAAAGGGAACTGTGCTGGGAACATGGCTGGCTGCAATGCAGCAACCAAAAACACCAAAAATAAAGATATGCACATGAGATTCCTCCCCCTCACAATCTTCTGTGATGGTATTGCCTTCATGGCAATGGAAAATTTGAAGGTGATTTATTCCATGCTCTTTTCATGAGCCTGACCACCACCTTGTCTGCAGTGAAATGCTTTTAGATGAGATCTGGTCAGTAACTAGTGCCCATTTATAGTGCTGGCTTTGGAAACACAGCTTCACTCTTGAGTTCACCGCAGGAGAACTCATTCCAAGCATTACTGAAGTCTTGCTTAAATCCTGTTTTGGGGATTTAAGTGGGATTGGCATTTTGTGTAGGTCCTTCCCAGGGTCAGATGTGCCCTGAATGTGTGAAAAAGGCAGTACTGACAGCCTCACATGGAGCTCTGCAGTGCACAGCTGGGAGCTTGGAGGGGATGGAAACAGGGACAAAGAGGCTGTGAAGTCGTGGAGAGGTTTAGCAAGTCCAGCAAGCAGTTGGTTGTTCTTGGGAGAGATTTAGAGAGTTCCTTTTCTCCTGCATCTCAAGTGAAGTTTACTGTAGGAATTTTTGAGCCAAAGTTCACGTTCCTCTTGCATCCCTTGGGTATCACAGCTTTCTCCTCCACCTTGAGCATTGTCACCAACACTTCAAGAGATCCCCAGCTCCAGCAGGGCTGTGCTGCACACCCTACTCGTACCAAACCTGCTCCTGGATGTGCTGAGCAACAGTGGGACCTCTCCAGAAAGCACATTTTGCAAGAATCTCCCATTAAAATTATTGATTTATTAATAACAGTGCATAGTGCAGCACCACGTGCTTCCGGGGAGGGGGTTTGACTCATTCATTCACAAACCCTCACGTAAACACCATATATCACTTTCATGACTTGAGCACAGGGCCCTCCTGAGTGCAGAGAGATATGACTAAATCAATCAGCTCTGTGTCTTTTAAATACTTTGTGTCATGCAGGAGAGCCTGAGTCATTTTCCAAGGCACACGGTCTGCTGGAAGTGTTTGCCTCCTGGGGATCAGCAGCTGATTTTGTTGTAACTGTGATTCTGCAGCAGGAGCAGAGATTGTGTCACCGCCCCGGGTGAGCACATGGCAATCCAGGGGACACGGCCACTCTGCTCCAGCAGTGGCCAAGGGAAACCAGGACTCCCAGCTGGAACCCACTGAAGACAGATTAAAACCACAGCAGGTGACACAGTGAATGTAGTGGTGAGACTGACAGCTTGAGTCAAACCTGGTTGACGGGTCTGGGATGCAGGCGGAGAGTGATGAAGATGGATGTGCCAGCAGGGAGCAGGAGTGATCCAACATGCAAATGTAGTTAGGAAGAGTTTCATCATTTCTGACATATGGAACACATATAGGGAATGACACCTCTGGGTGTTCTGAGACATACTGAAGAAGAGAGGGAAGATGAGCTCAGGAGAACACGGAGTCCCAAAAATGAAGCGGTTGGTCTTTAGATGGACGTGGTGAATGTGAAGTTGAGCTCCAAAGAGTGCTGATTCCCTTGGGTGTGTCAATTTCAGGAGAGAATTGAAAAGGATTAAGCTATGATAGGGAATTTGGGTCAATTTCTAAGGTCCTTGGATTAGAACCTTTTTGGGAGAGAAAGTAAAATCTGGATGTATGTTGCACTTACGCATTGTCCTCCCAGACTTCCAGAGACCACCCAGGTACCCAGTGAGGCCACTTGGATCCCCATCCCCACCTCTCTTATGCTGCAAAAATGTGTACAGAAATTTCTGGTGCCTTATCTTCATACCAGCAGTTCCTCCAAATGGAAGCTGCTCTTCTGGTTCCCAGCCTAAATATACTTATGACCTGTTTATCTTTGCTTGATTTCAGGTCATGATTTTGCAAAAAATATAACACCCAGCCCACATTTGTACCTTAAAATGCTGTCTCATAACAGATGCTTAGACCAAATCCTGCAGATCTTTAGTGTAGAAAAATCTTTGTGTCCTTGGTGACTCTACTCCCCAAATAGTATCAGAATAAGGACTTGCAGGCTTGTCCTGTTCCACACCAGCTCCTTATTCCAGCAGCCCCTGACTGCTCAGGCATCTATCCATACAGCCCAAGTCTTTCTATAAGGTAGAGCAGAAGCTCCAGGAGTAAAATGGGTGTGAGTTGAGTGTTGGAGACTCAAAGTAATGCTTTACATCTGTGCAATAATGTTGTTGTAAATGCAAAACTACCTGCCTTCCTGTTTGTCCAGGGATTTTGAGGTGGTTAAGGTTGGAGTGGCTTCAGCCCAGAACCTGAAGCTGCTGTGCAGCAGCAGGGTGGAGAGTCCAGCTGTGCTCCAAAACAGCATCCCTCTGTATCAATGAGACAACCTGTATGGGCTCAGGGTTCCTCTGTCCCCCCACTCCAGGGATTCCCTACAGGGAGAAAAGGTTGTTCAAGGTCATACGCAGTCGCTGTCATTTGTGGAAGTGATGCTGATGTGCCACTCATCTGTTTGAGCGTCACATTCCTTGAAACACAGCTCAGTGCTCTCTGTACTCAGACACCGCGAGCGAGTTCTCTTGTCAGACGTAGATGAAAGCTCCCCAGCATTAACAGCAGCAACACTCAAACTGCTAAATTCGGCTTTGAAGTTAGCAACCCACTAAGCCACCGAGGCTGCTCCTTTCTGTGCTGACTCAGTGGGACGATTTACATCCCACAGCTATTTTTACAAGGAAAGAATAAGAAAAAAAGCCACACATTTATTTTTCAAAATCCGGTCTTGGGTTCTAGAGAATTGTTTGCAGCAAGCCTACATAGGTTACCATGCCTATTTATCCCCTGGTTTATTTGATGATCTTGCCAGCAGGAAGGATTTTAATTCCCTTTTATCCCAAACTATTTTTTTCCACAGCTGTGATATGAGATGGTTCTGCCAAAAAATTTAGGCTCAAAACCTGACCTATATTGAACAGCATAAGATACTGAGGATGTTCTTGAGATTTTAAGGGGAGAGTTTGTATTTCACTGCAGGATTTTTAACAAGAAGCCTACAAGAAAACATTGCCTTATGGTTCCTGTCTCAGTCCTATTTTTATTAATAAATACTATTAATACTATAAGACATGATGAAGGCCCACTTTCAACAGAATACAAAAAGGATCTTATGAAACAGCCATATGAAAAGACATAGAACCTGTATGTTTTCTATAGGACAGTTTAAAAATCTATCTTTTATTCAGTGCCCATATTTCAGACCATATCATCAGACATTGGTTTGATTGCTGGTGCAGACTACAAGCAATATTAAGAGTTGTCATGTAGCTTCTTCAAGCTTATTTGACAAAAGCATTCACCATTCTAAGGGTCCAGTGTTGCAAATCCATTAATACATGCTTAATTGCAAACATCTCAGTAGTCCCTCATTATTGGCAAATTTGGTGTGTACTGTGTGGGCAAAATCCTGCTTGGGAGCACAAGCTGCTTCAGACTATGTGAGGTGGGAAGCATGGAAGTCTGCATTTTGGTTTCAGAGGAACACAGAGGCCACCACCACCCACACACTGCTGTTCTCAGCTCCAAAGCCTTCATCACGCCCAGCACAGCTCCCAAACCTCCTCTGCCAGGCCCAGTGGCATGGACATCATCAGAGCACATCAACATCCTCTGAGGAAAGGGAAGAGCAGACAGAGCTTTCTCACTTGGCAGGCAGTCAGAGCATCATCCTGGGATGTGGCAGACAGCAGTTCAAGTGCCTGAGGGGTATGTTTATCCCGTGCAGTATAAACACACGAGCCTGGGAACCGACTGAGATGCCTTGAGTCACTTTGTGGAGATAAATACCACGTTTATGTTCTCCCAGCCCCGGGTCTGCCTTGCCCATATACGGCCCATGACCAGCATTGCCTTGGCTTTGCTTCAGGGGCTGGGAGCGTGGGGATCCATCCCTGGGCACGGGCTTCGCACGGTGAGTCTCGGCGCTGTGCACGGGGGTCTGCACCCTCGGGGTCGGCGAGCTGGGGACCCATCCCGGCCCGGCGAGCCGGAGGAGGGCTGTGTCCCGGGATGCGGGTGGGATGCTCCCGGGATGCGGGTGGGATGCTCCCGGGATGGAGCGAGAGGACCGACCTCCTCCATCTGCTCTTGCAGGAGCGCTTTGACGCACACAGCCGCCCGCGATGGGTTCAACAGATGTGTCCCCCTGCCTGCAGGAAGGGGAGTCCTTGGGAAAGAGCGACCATCAGCGCGACCGAGCGTTTTGGGCGGGGAGGCGGCGGGCGGAGAAGTTTTGAGAAAGTCACACACCGGGACGCGGTGGGTGGGTTGCGCGGGGACAAGGCGGGTTTGTGGCTGTGTCAGGGAGGTGCCGGAGGGGGGACGGGGGTGGCGGCGGTCCCGGGAGGGGCCGGGGGGTCGCGGCGATGCCGCTCCCGTCCCCTCGACCTGCGGGGCGCCCCCCCGCGCCCGGCGGGCGAGCGGGCGGCGCTAGGACCCTGCGGAGCGCCCGGGGCCGGCCAGGGGAGGGGCGGGGCTTATCTGCCCCCCGCGAGCCAATCAGCGTGGGGTCTCCGCCGGTCTCATTTGCATACGGGCGCGACGCAGCCAATGGGCGCGCGGGCCGCGGGCCGCGCTGCGCTCCTGCCGCCCCGCCCGGGCGGCCCGCGGCTCATTCGGAGAATGGCCGCGGCCACGGCGTGCGGCTCCCCGCCCGCCCGCCCGCCCCGCGACCCGCCACAGCCGCAGCCGCCGCCGCGCAAGCGGGGCGACTCCCGGCGCCGCCAGGCCGCCCTCTTCTTCCTC